>CAUYRT010028012.1:0-18454 GCA_963574885.1 Lepilemur ruficaudatus | reverse complement strand
AGGGGAGGGGAGGGGAGGGGAGGGGAGGGGAGGGGAGAGGAGAGGATCATGACTTCATAGGGGGAAGTTTTATTCCAAAAGAATATTAATCCAGCAAGATTATGAAGGTTTCTTGTGGAAAATGTTTCTAGAGCTAAGAATCATGGATACATTATACCTCCTTGATTCTGAACAAAGACAAATTTGAAAATCATAATGCTACAATGAAATGAATGAACTGAGAGAAACCTCAAAGAAATAATTGCTTGATCATGTCAAAAGAGGGGAAAGTATCTAATATTGAGGTTTCAAGCATTAAAAGTTACATCATATTTCAATTCCTTATAATTTTTTTCATTAGATTTTAAATCTAATTTAACCTTCTTGACATTTCCTGGGTTTGCTTTTCTTTATTTTGCTTATTACAGATCTGAGCTTTTTGGTAGAAGAAAGATGATTTCATTTATTATTATAAGTTGGATTTTAATAATCATTTTTGAAATATTTTAGAAAAATAATTCCATAAAAAACTTTGTAATTATTCAATAATAATACTTTAATTTCAATGCTCTATTGTAATTATTTCATGATCAGTGAGGCACTCTGAAAAAACTAATTATAACACATCTCAAATAATATAAAAAGTACATTAACTATAATACAACTTAATACACTTAAAAAAGAAAATTTTGCAAAAATAGTGTCACATGTATGTGGAATTGTCTGACTCTAACCACTTTCCAACCAAAAAAAAAAAAATAGAATGTTGCTAAGATACATAGTTTTGGTAATTCTTTATTTAGAGAATTAGATACCTAAGATTGTTTTTAGTTACAGATATTTCATACAAATAAAGTAAATCCACTGATTTATTATTTGGCAAATATTCAATGATTGGCCATTTAGGGCCAGGGATTGTGACAGAAGCTGTAAATTATTATTAAAAAAGTTGAGGAAATTTTACGATAGAATTATTTTTTAAGTTAAATTATTTACGTAGAAATAAACTTTAAACAAGTGAAAACACAAAGTATTACCAAGGAAACAAAAAATGACTTTTGAAACCAATTTATTAAATATTAAATACTGAGAATATTGATTATTAATATAATTAGTTGAATATACTAACACAGGGTAAAAATTTCTTTCTTTTTCGGTACAATAGCAGCTTTTATATTTTATGACTAGCCATAAGCAAATTCCTAAATTCAGCAGCAACTTAATAAAATAAAAGGATAACCAATGACATTTTCTTCTTCCTGAATTTCTTCTTTTATGTCATTAATTTTTTATTTTTTAACTAATTGTTCAATTAATAAATCACATGGTATTTAGGGATTTGGGGTGGGGGAAGAAGGGATGGGTATATTCACCTAATGGGTGCAGTGCTCATGTGTGGGGGATGGACACCCTTGAAGCTCTGACTTGGGCGGGGCAAAGGCAATATATGTAACCTAAACATTTTTACCCCCATAATACACTGAAATAAAAAAAAAAAGCTAGCTTTTAATTAATGCTTTACAAACTACTGTATTTGCATCAAACTGAAGAATTTCTTTAAATTTTTAAAAGGTTTACTGAATATGTCTGAACAGTCTTCTTCTGAATAATTATAAGCAAAAAGGTTGTATTATATAGCTACTACTAACTGAATGACAACAGTTCCGTTTATTTATTATTATTATTTTTGTGTGTGCAGGTTTCATTGGTCAGTTTAACAGCAAATGCCTTGGGTTACTCAGAACTTGGTGCCATCAAATCTCTCAGGACACTAAGAGCTCTGAGACCTCTAAGAGCCTTATCTCGATTTGAAGGGATGAGGGTAAGGAAAGTGAAAGAATCTGAAGTATTGCCTATAGCCAGAATTAAATTAAATTAAATTTAGAAAAAGGAAAACCCATGCATGCAAAAGGAATGGCAAATCCTTGCAAAATTGCTACTTTACCTTATAATCTGTTGCATATTTACTTCCAGGTGATATGCAAGAGAACTAGGCCTCTCTTAAAATGATATAATATCATTTATTTGCTGTGCTCATTAAAATGACTTTATTTCCTAATCCATCTTGGGAGTTTCCTTACAAACCTGTATACAAAAAAGTAGATGCACTATTAAAGTACTGTATGTAATGATATAATAATAATAAACTTAAGTGAACTCTATATCATGTACTTTGCAATGACTTATCTGTACTTAATGAGTTTTATTGAAACTATGCTTCACACATGTGCCTGAGTGTAACAAAAAAAAATGAAGAGTTGTCAAAATTTTTGTCTGTATAATGCCAAAATTTGCATTATTTGAATATATTTGGGTACATATTAAATACTGACTGAATTTTAAACGTTTTTAAAAATCATGTTTAAGGTATAACTGTATTAATCTTCTTAATTTATATAAATAATACTAACTTAAAGATTACATATAAATCCATATTTTCATGACAGTAAAGTAAAATATTTATAACAATTATCATAAAATATAATTTTTGACTCATTATCATAAGTGATTCATAAATTAATCTGAAGTTAAATCTCATTTGTCAGAGTCCCACAAAATTTTATATTACTCATTTTAAGGAAACATTAACCATCCCCTTCCTTAACAGATTAGAAATTTTGCCATTTGACTTGTTATTTTCCATGCTTTTTTGAAAAACAAGAAGCATTAATTTATATAAGGTGTATGATATAAAAATTTGTTGTTTTTTTAAAAAATCAAATTTTTTTAGCAAAACAAACCTACTGAATTGTGATTTCAATAAAAAGTATTGCTGTTTTGCTGGTTAGGGTTTAGTTATTTTTATAGAAACTACGCTGTATTGTGCACTTCCATTTGCATTTTGTAGGTTGTTTGCAGTCTTATATTCTCTTCTAAATTAAAATTTATTATAAATTTCTCTTTTTAAGAACATAAGACTTGTCTTGGATTTTCCTATCATATATGAAAACTTTTTCCTCATTAGAAACAATTCAACAAATGAGATATAAATAATCCTTTTTAACTTCTCACAGAAATCCTCACATGTTCACCAGAGTGTTATCAGAAATTCTTTCCAGGTTATGTAAAAATTAAATTTGTTTTCTAATTAACTTGTCACTTTTTTTTTTCAGACTGGCAGTTTCAGCTCTGAAGAAAAATATCATTTTCATACATTCTACTTGAAAACATGTTACCATCAAAATCAAAATAATACAATTAAAAAATTTCTGAAATCTGAACAAAGCCAAGTATTTGAAGCTGTTATAAACATTTCCAATTTGACTTTTTGGAATTTTATTAAATCCATGAGTCAAATTGGTCAGATATTCCCATATGTAACACTTTATTTTCCTAACAAGTTGGTCTTGTAGATCTGCTTTTAATTTTTACAGAAATAACCTTATCTATAATTATTAATTAATGATGTTTTTTTATGTTAAAAGAAGAGGTTAGTTGAAATTTGGAGTTTTAAAAACATAAACTCTTTACAGATACTGATCGATTATGAAACTAATCATTGAAGTTGTCAGATTTATCAATATGACTCCATTCCTCATAATGACAGCACACACAGAGCGCCAGAGTGACTAAGCTCTTCAACACATTTGGCATTATAGAGTCAAAATAACTTTTTTATTGATTCTATTTTTTGTATTTCTAGTTTTGGAATTTTTTACTCGGTAAAAATATAATCATGAATGATGGTGAGGTTGGAGATAATAACGATGATGATGATTGGAAAGTGAGATTGGAACACATTCAGAAACTCTCATTTAATTCTTTTCCCTAAGTAGCATAAAATCGCAATAGCTGTGTCAAAGCATAACTCAGGCACTCATTTTATTTTTGTTGTTCTGTCACTTTTTCAAAGCATGTGCTTTTATGCAACATTACTGACTAAAGCATGTTGTACAGTGCTTGAGAAGAGGTTAGAAAATAATAAATTATCATCACGTTGCACTTTGTGTTTTGCATGTTTTATGCACATTTCTGGCTGACAGCTTTTAAATACTTATTGTATTTCAAATTTCCAGTCCAAATTTTTCAACTTGTAAAACTGAACTGAGTGAACTTAATGTCATGAATATCTAGGGTAAAATAAAATTTTTATTTAAATTTGTATTTTTAATTTCCTAATCTAGGAAATCTTAAATACCTTCTTTTTCAAAAGAACTCGAGTCTTAATTGATAGGGAAACAGACAGAGAGCATCATATACAAAAAGTAACACCAAATGTTCTGTCATATCAGGTTTCTAACTAATAACAAACTATATATTTCTATTTTATATAGGATAATCTTGCTCCAACTTGGATGGGGTGGAGCGCTGGTTCCTCCCCTCAGCCCTTTATTATGGGTACTGTATTACCCCTTTTGCTACCTTTAATCCTTGCACTGTGACTTATGTGTAGTGGGATGAGGGAGGGATTGGGAAGGGGACTACTGCACCACCGTAGGGACAATATAGTGTATACATCCTGATCCCCTATTTTCCATTGTCTTAAATTTCTTTTGAAAAAAATACCTTTGTGAATTTATCCTCTGTGGATTTTAACCCCAATGGTTGATATCTTTATTAAATTTCTTTGAATATGATTTAGTTATGTGTATACTGAGTTATCCATTTATGGGGAGATTATTCAATTGGTGTGGGTGGGGGACCCTGGTGTAGGATGATTGTGTGAAAAAATTTTTAACTTGTCAAGCCGTTGATGGTGTTTGAGGCATACAGCCCCCACCCTTTAGTACATTGGTCTGGGTCCTGAAAATGGCCAGCTAGACACCAGCAGTCAGTTGTTGACATGTGTAAGCAGATGCTAGGGTGCAACATTCCAGGTTTCATAAGATTGGTATTGATGGTGTGACCATTCTCATTTTTTATTAAGTGTAAGTTCATAGGGGTTATTTTCAAGGCAAAAATATATTAAGAAAGAAGTGAATAAGAACCTGTGATTTGTGTTTTAAATGGAAAATGTTAATATAAAAGAATCCATTTATTTGAATCATGCAGAATAGAATACTCACCTAAAAATAAAACAAAAACATCTCATCATGAATATTCAGAGAGAATTTAACGTGTAAACTTACTTCTTAGAATGAGTCACTCCCAACTAAATTCCTAGATTCTTAGATGATATCACAGTGAAAACATACATAAAAATTAATCTACATTTCGTTTATTCTTGAGATTTAAGCATACAGTGCAAGAATGAGATTTTTAATTTTTTAATTTAATTAATTAATTTTTTTTTTTTTTTTGAGGCAGTCTTACTGTGTCACCCAGGCTAGAGTACAGTGGTGCGATCATAGGTCACTGCATCTTCAAACTCCTGGGCTCAAGCAATCCTCCCGCCTCAGTCTCCCGAGTAGCTGGGACTACAGGCATAAACCACCGTGCCCAGCCAAGAGATTTTACTTTATAGGGAGAGAAAAAGTTAGGACTTTTGTCTGGATTAATTGATATCATACCTTCCAAAAACGATTGCCTTAATTAAAACCTACAACACAAAATAATTGTTAGATTTTTTAAAAAGATTCCATTACCGTTCTTCATACTCAAAAAATGTATGATTTCTACTTTGCCTACTTTTGATTTTTATTCCAAAGCTTTTCTCTATTTTAAGTAGAGAAGCATTAGAATGCATGGGTAATATTGGTTTGAAGTTAGACAAAGACAACTCATTCAGATAAGAGTATGTATCAAAATTTCTGATACTAATTTGCATATTTAATTATCAATCCCTCAGTGTTGATTTAATAAAAAAATTGCAGATAATGAACCAGAAATAGAAAGAGTTTCTAGAAGAACTAGTTGAGCTAGATAGAGAAATTTTATTTGATGATGTTTTGAAAAAGTTTGTTAGAAGAAACAACCCTAGTACAGTATTAATTCATTAAGATAGCTACTTTTTTAGACATCTCCTTTCATGCAGCTTGAAACCTCCTTCTGTTCTTTCCAATTTATTCAGACCAATTGTTCCTTCGTGACACAGAAACCAATTACTGTGGTTCCCTCATGGGAACCAATTACTGCAGGTCCTTAGAGACTGAAACTGAAAAAAGTTAATACATCTCCCTCTCTGCTGAACCAGGGAATGGCTTGGGGCTCTTGGGAAAAGACAATCTTTTCTAGGATCCTTCGTTGTCTAATTTAATGAAACCCTAAATAAGAATGCACCTTTGTATAGTGAATTCCCCAATACTATGCCAAATGTTTTCTAAGTTCTTTTCTCTTAGTAAAAATAAAACATTTCTCTGGGCCAAAGATATGCCAACTTTGCAAATCATATCCTGAACTGCACTGCTCCAGAGCACATCCTTACATTGGGAATTCCACTGTTAGAGTTCATTTTAACACAACCAATCCCCAGTTTTAAAGTAAACCTCTCAAACTTACAACCTAAGCACAGATTTTTTCTTGCACTCATTTCTGTAGTTAGATCCCATATCTAGAAAAAACATTTAAAACTCATGCTTTGATCAATAAATACTAACCTAACCTTTACTTCACTCGTTCATTCTTTCATTCAACCATCTTTGTATTCCTGTATTCAAAGCTCTCTGCTATATTCCTGTATTCCAGTCACCCAAAGCCTTGGGGGTTTGACAAATATATTTCTGCATTTTAAACTTTTTTTTAAATTTTATAATCTATCAGGATTACAGGATTACAATTAACTTTAATACAGAACAATACGGGTACCAGATAAGTGGGAGCAACTCTAAGGAGAACTAATGGGATAGATTGGATGCTATTCCTCGTCTATTTTCTGAGCTTAACCTGTTTTAAGCTCATTTTTCTTATTTGACAAACGAGAACAGGATACTAAATTATCTCTAAAGTTCTGTCCTGCACTAGAATTCTGATTCTCGAAATCAAAAGAGAAAACACTCATCTTTATTTAGGAGGCTAAACTTGATGTTGGGCTCTCTGAAAGAAGCGCTATTGGAGCTAAAGCCCTTGAGAAGGGAGACTGTCTCAGAAGAAGAGATATTAGAGAAGGAATTTCAAAGGAAATGGCAGCTCAATTATTTGGCAATTATACTACCAAGTGGTAATTATAGTTGTTGGTGTGGAATGAAGTGCAGGCAGCCAGGGAAGTTAAAACTAGAAATGTAGATTAACGACTGATATGAATATTAAGGTAAAAAAAAATGTACTTGGTAGTCACTGGGAGGCCAATAAATAACTTTAAAGTGAGATTTGAAGAAGATTAATTCATCTAACATGGATTAAATGAAGGAGAAAGTTAGATAGGAGACCCTGACGAGAATGCAGGTGTGAAGTAACAGATGGCTGAACTAGGATGGTGACTGTGACAATGGAAAAGAAATGACAAAGGTGAGAAACGTTTTGAAGAAAAAAGTGTGAGACCTACAGATGGATGTGAAAAGAAATTCAAGAAATAGATAAAGGTAATCAGTGTTCTGTTCTTGCTTTAAATTGGGTGTTGAAGGTAAAATACACATTTTAATATGTACTATGTGTGTACACAGTAGAAATAGCATTTTAATCTGCATGGTAGACAAAATATTTGGAAAAGGAGGAAAATGAATAGTAAGTTGATTTCAGTATTCAAATCTCTAATCTGGAAGGAATCTAATTGTATCTACACATTTAAAATAAAGTATAAAATAAGGGTTTATTAAGTCAATTGGATTAATGCAGACAGTCAAATGAGATGGGTAAGGTGCCATGTGTCAGCTTGGTAAACTGCATGGGCCACATCACTTAGTTCTGCCTGGATAACTCAACCTGAATTCATTTTTTCATCTCTATTTCTCCACCTTTGTCATTATTAGTATTATTATTTCCTTTGGCTTATTTATCACACTGTTTTACAAAAGACCTAGTATTCTTTATAGACTTTAAGCAGAGCTCAGAATATAAAAAATTGGTTCATGTATTTTTTTTTTCAGACAGGCAATCAAAATACTTTGTTCTAAAAATACTCTATCAAAAGGCATATTGAAAATATTTTGATGCCTGCTGTTTACCTTGGATCAGATTGATAAGAATAATAGGGGTACATAGTATGGCATCTCTCCTTTTCTTATTTTCCTAAGAAACTGATTCCTATCATGTTTCATTTAAAGTAAGTTTATTGAATTAAACTCAGTAAATGAAACAACTGACATGACTGGAGCTTGAAATAAATGATGTGATGATCTAATGAAATACATAATGCAAATTGTCTTGCTTCTTATGCAAAAATTATTAGTCATAGCAATGCATGAATAATTAAAGAGAAAATTATATTAGGTATTTAATAGCATTCTTATATTTGTACATCTGAATTTTTGTTGATTTTAAAACTATATAAGTCAAGTAAGATCAGGTCCAATGTTTTAATTTTGTTCTTTAATATACTACCTTTTTAAAATAAGTTAATCTTCTGTGTAGGATTTCCTACTTTTCTTCTGATAAACAACACATATTCTGACTTTATCTGGCAGCAAGTTTCTCTGATTTTTGCTTTTCCTTTAACCAGTAGTATTTCTCCCTCCGTTTTTTAAAACTTTTTTTCATTTCTTTGTTATATTGCCCATATTTGTTTTCCTAAGTGTATTGTTTAAGAAAAAAATAAATTTTATTTTAAGATTTGTTTACTTGCTTTGAAATATTCTAGAATAAATAGTCTTGATATAAAAAAAAATAGAGAGAGACCAAAGATTAGTATGGGAATGTCTTTTCTTTTTTAACAGATAAGAATTCTGACACTTCTTTTTTTCCATTTGTATATTAGGTGGTTGTGAATGCCCTTTTAGGAGCAATTCCATCCATTATGAATGTGCTTCTGGTTTGTCTTATATTCTGGCTAATTTTCAGCATCATGGGCGTAAATTTGTTTGCTGGCAAATTCTACCACTGTATTAACACCACAACTGGTGACAGGTTTGACATCAACGAAGTGAATAATCATACTGATTGCCTAAAACTAATAGAAAGAAATGAGACTGCCCGATGGAAAAATGTGAAAGTAAACTTTGATAATGTAGGATTTGGGTATCTCTCTTTGCTTCAAGTTGTAAGTGAACACTATTTTCTCTGAATTTTTTAATTGTTTGGATAATAACAAAGTAATGACATCATCTATTATTTAGTTACCAAGATGAACGTTTATAACATATTTCTTTTTTTAAAATTTTGATTTATTAGTACAAGTTTATGAGCCCAGATAGGTAGAAACTTTATTACATGTAAGCAGTGCAGACATAGTCAATAGTGGCCAGGTATTCCAGTTCTTTCCAAAGATCTTTTTCTCTTTTCTCCTAATTTTCTTTATATATACATATATATATATTGCTCTCTCTTTCTGTATGAACAAGTTGATCAATAAATCAATAGCTTTGCTATTTTTTCTATTGAAATTGGAAAGCTTGTTTCATTGCTAGATCACCCTCCAAAACACACACACTTAACACACCTATTAAATAATTGGATTATAACTAATGAGTAGAGATTAACTGCTGCTGAGCTATATCTTTTGATTGAAGTTTGGGGAATGATATTTTGGTTTTAGGATTCAATCCTCATAGTGAAACAGAAATAACACCTGGATGCACCTGGACACAGAAACAAAACACAAACAGCTGTTGTCTCACCATAAATGATCCTTCAGCACATTTTTTAAGTCTATTTTATCCTAAATATTAATTTTTTTCACTACTGGGTCTCTAAGAGTGGCTCTCTAAGAAAAATCATTCATAATTTTTTTAAATACAAAATATGGTAGCTCTAAACATTTTCATTTGATTTTGTGTTTAGCTGCAGCAGTATCATAAGAAAGCCATGAAGAAAATAGAGTCAGATTATTTGAAAAACAGTAAAAAATACTGCTCTGTTTTGGCCATCAAAAACTTAGCTTTAAAAAAAAAGAAGCTATACAATTTCTTCCCTTGTAATTCCACAGAATCTTTAAGGCAGAAATCTATTTCTGTTCACTAGGTTATATTTTTAATTATTCAACCAGGAAACTAGGCAAACAAACCCACTCTGATTAAAACACTCTTAAAGCTCTTTCAAAGCTATCTGTACTATGATTACTTTACAAATTCTTCCCACCTTTTTATTGGAAATTTTCATTTCTCTTCTGGACATTCTGACCTACTCTGAATGTCCATGCAATTAAAATAGAGACTTAAATAATCTAGCAAGAATGATTTCTTTAAATATTATAGTAGACACATGATGATATTTCCTTGGGTATTTATTCTAATCCTTCACTAATAACCACACTTGTAAGTATCGCTCAAGTATATCACTTCGTCCATAAAATCAAGGAAAGGATCATTTAAAATATTAAACAATCCTTTAAAATGCTAAGTGATTCTGAAATTATAGAGTGAAGATCCTGCACCAAGCCATTAAATAAATTCTGCTACAAAAAAAAAAAAAAAAACCTCTAAAACACTGCTTCACATTTGGTTCTTTACAGAATCACCTCTCTGATGATTAGTAGCTTATTGCAACGATTCCTTTAATCACATTTTTCTGTTTCTGTACTAAGTGTATGATGGACTTATCCTATCATTGACCTAAGCCATTGACACATTCAACATTTCTCTCTTGGATGTACAAAAACCTTGCATTTCCTAAGAATCATTACTTTCTTTTCATTGCCATCACATACACCCTCATTTGACCTTCTCATGAAATCCACCACTTCACAAGTGTTAGTGTTGTAGAAACAAAGACATGCTACGATATAGACGCCAAAAGCCTTGCTAGCCTCCCTGGATAGTTAGGGGAAAATCCTCTCAGGCCCACAGGGCTCAAAATTCATGCCCTAGGACAAATAGCAAATCCCTATAAATTGTCCGACTTGGTATCTTCAACCTGTGAATGTCAAGTGTCTACTGTACTGTATTTTCACTTTTCTGACCCATATTAACTCATTTTCTTCAATGATTACAGAGAAGAAAGTGGAGTATAGTGTAGTGTTTTGCTTCAAAATTCTTAAAAGGATAGTTGCAACTCTGCCTTTATGTATACCTGTATGATCTTTAGATTGTACAATAAAGAGAAATCTTAAATTTTCAGTCCCTTGAATCACCTTCTAGATAGATTTCAGCAGATCATCCTTAGATCTAAGTTACAATTACTCAGCTGCTAGAGATAATACCAAATATGTTGGAATTTGTAAGACTTTCTAAAAGTGTTCTACCAAAGTTTAATAGCACTTTAAATTGCATTATTCCATCAACTTTAAAGAATTGAAAAGTATTATGAGTTTGTTATTAAGCAGGAGGATATATCAAATGACCATTTTTTCAGTATGTATGCTAGAGAGGAAGAGTATTACTAAGATATTGTCTTGATCCAAAATCCATGCAAAATTTGTTTTGAAATGTCTTTCAAAAATATTCCTTTTTATAAAATATATCAGCAAGAAAATTTATTAAACATCAAGTCTGAATTATTTTTACTCTGAAGTAAAACATACATGTCCTTTTTAATAGGCCACATTTAAGGGATGGATGGATATAATGTATGCAGCAGTTGATTCCAGAAATGTAAGTATTCCTTATATTCTAAATGTTTTTATAATATTAATTAGGGGGTTAAATTAATTCAACAATGTGTCAGCAGCCAAATTAAATGATTCTATGTTGATTAAAAGTATTTAGAAAAAAGTGTGACAGGTTAATATTCAAGTATAGCAATGTTTATCAGAAAAATCTTACTAAGATAAATCAAAACATGAATTATTTTGAAAATCAGACAAAATAGCACAAATTCATCTGTTTAGCAACTAACAAATATCCTTCTTTGAAATATTTTTTGTTTTGTTTCGTTTTTATCTACAAATTATATAATAAATAGTGATGTTGGTATGCAAGGACACATATGAAGAAATATGTAATTTCCATCAGTAGTTGAAATAAATAGTTACCCTCCATATTAGCATGAAAAGTTACAGATATTGTCCTGGAAGCGTTAGATTTCTGTGATCATCTCTATCAAATAATCATATTTCAAATCATGTAAAAGAATGGTTTTATGTGATTTTAGCATCCATAAATTTACTGGAGCCTTTAGCAATGCTGTTACCACTTCCGTGGCCAGCAGACTCCTGTAAGTTTATAACACCAAAGTAAAGACCTACTTTATTTCATTTCAGCTTCTTTCATGCTTCACGATAGAAACTGAAATTCATGCTCATTCCAACTTTGCTCTCCAAAACTTTGTAAAATTTAGTATTTTCTATCAGCCTACATCTTTCTGTTCTGAAGTCCAATCTGTTTAATCTATCATCATAAAGAATAACCTCCATTCCTGTAATCCTTAAACTGACCTAATAGAGTTTGGTCTTATCTTTCTTGAAGTACATTCCCCATACCTTTAGTTTTATCTCAAATGCCTTCTTGATAACTTCCAGAGTTATTTTATTTCACTTTGATACTTATATTTTGTTTCATGTATTGGTTGGTTTTTAACATTGTTGTCCTGAGAAGGAGATGAATCTGTAAGGAAGCTATCTATGGGGACTCTCTTACCCCTTTATTAAGTTATATGATAATTCAATGCTTGTTTGTTATAAACACAATCTAAGGATCAAATTATCAATTGAGGATTTATAAAATAGACTGTGCAATTGTCTACTCAATCTGAAAAATTCAATGACTGTTATAATATTAGAGTATGATGCCAAACATCTAAATGAAAAACTTAATTCTTATTTGCTACATTAATTTATGCTTACATGAATGATTGCTTTTAAGCATATTCAATACATATTTGTGTCAGTAAAATTTTTTTTGAATACTTTTTAAATTACTAAAATTCAGTATCTTAAAAACTTGCTAAATTTATCATGTTACTGTCCAAATAGAAAAATATTAGTTGCATTTATAATTACAAAAAATCGATTCTAGAGTGTTATAATGTTTTTCACATGAAAAACAACATAATTTCAGAGATTTTTTTTTTACAGATACTTGATGCAGAAAAAATCTGAAGCATTACTAAGAATAATATTTTCTATTCTCGTGAAAAAGTACCAATGATATTTCCAGCATTAACATGTATTGTGATATTTTACAAAATATTCTCCTTTGATAGGTGGAACTTCAGCCTAAGTATGAGGAAAGTCTGTACATGTATCTTTACTTTGTTATTTTCATCATCTTTGGGTCCTTCTTCACCTTGAACCTATTTATTGGTGTCATCATAGATAATTTCAACCAGCAAAAAAAGAAGATAAGTATTACTAATATTTTCTCTCCCTCTGAGATAGAAAAAATGATTATTTAAAATGGTTTCTCTGTCAAATGAGTACTTGAATTCAGAAACCAAAGGGAAGTATAATGAAAACTTATTTTTCTTCCTCTCCCTCTACCATCCACTACTCATTTTGGGCTCTAGAAAGCTAAGAATAACTATTCTACGCCTCTGTGCATAGATTCACAAAACTTTTCTTTTTTTTTTTTTCTTTTTTTTTTTTTTAGTAATTAATAAGCCACTTGTTCTGTTTTTTAAAAGAGGATAATTAGAAAAGAACTAGAGAACAGCCCAGGCATATACCCTTTTCCCAAAGTCAACTCCCCTGTATAAATGTCCCCATGCCACAGCTCCCTCACTGGCATCAAACATTCTCAAAAACAAAGTATTGTTTTTTAATACTTGGTATTTGATAGATAAAAAATGTATTTGATTTCAATTTTTATGGCTTCTATGGCTCATAGATTTGAACATGTTAAGTGCTTTTTAGCCATTTGTAACTCTTCCTTTATGTCCTCTCGTTTAATCTCATGTGCTCATTGTGTTTGCTTATTGTATAATGAGTGCTTTCTTCCGCTACAGAACATTCCTTCCCCATGCCCTTTTTTCTCATTACTAAGAGTATTCTGTAGTCAATATCAGGCTACTTCATGCACTTTCTAGCCTGCGTTCCAGTCCTACTCCCTACTGGCCTGTCCCATACTTGCTGTGCTACAAACTCTGAGTTATCCCAATTCTCCTACCAACTAGTCCAGTTTTCTTCCCACCCCTTTGTTCCAATTCTTGACAGAGTTAAAATGGGCTTTTTATGAGTAAATTCAGACTTTTTAAGTCTTTGCTACATTTAAATAAGAAAATCATTGCCTTTAGCTTCAGAAAGGTAGTATGTATAGTGTAAGGAACCAAGTATTTATCATAGTATCTCCATGAACTAAATTTTACCACTGAAGTGTATGGTTTTGTTAAAATATCTTATCAGAGTTTCTGTGTTTTTTCCTTATAATATAACAATAATAAAGTCAATTTTGAATGATTGTAAGAATTAAATAAGATTATGGTACCTAAAAAGGACTCTTTTTCAAATTTAAAGTCCCAATTATAATTATGCTAATTGGTTGAATACTACATTTCCTTTTTAACCATTCCTTTCCTATTTTAAGTTTAACATTGAACAATTATGTCAAAGGAACACAGTTTTAACCAGTTTGATTTTTCTTTTCTATACTTTGGAGGTCAAGACATCTTTATGACAGAAGAACAGAAGAAATACTATAACGCAATGAAAAAATTAGGATCAAAAAAGCCACAAAAGCCTATACCTCGACCAGGAGTAAGAAATGCCAAATAATATGGGAGACAATATACAAAACCAAAAACTTGCATGGGTTTTCTTACCGAAGAGAAAGTAACTAACATTTTCAGTAGCAAACATTTCTTCCACTTTTAGAGTGCGATTCATTTTATGGTAATGGTAAAAATTTTAAAAAGAAGAAAAAGAAACAGAAAATGCACTCTTGTCTTCAAGGGATTTAGAACTAGATGACTAGAATCCAAGTTAATTGGCCAAAGGACACATAGGCAAATTGACATGCACAGGAGAGAGTTGATCGTATGACTCAAGAATGGTTGCCAAGTAATATCAGGGAAAGGAATAAACCTTTAGATGTGGCTAAAATATACTCAGTTTTCTACTAGATTAATAAATTCATGAAGTGTTGAGTGAAATAACACCTTACTTCTATTTCATTTTTTACTAGAGGTACTGAGTGTTTTGGAGGAGGAAAGAATTCCAGCGTTTACTATTCATATATATGGCTATAAAGTTTGAAGTTACTAATGTCTATAGTAATCAGGGTCAATAATTGCAATTCATGATGATAAATAACAATTCTCATATTCCCATGGTGAACCAAATTAACTTCTGTGAAAATGGGAAGGTGTTAGTCCATACTGTAATGAGTTTTATGATAATGATCTATGAGGTTAAAATAATTCCTAGAGTTCATCAACGAACAAAATACTAGTGAACATTCATGTGCCCCCTGGTGCTAGCTAAATATTGCCCTTCAGTGAATGATAACAAATATATACTTTCCTCTGTTAAAACTTAGTACTGCAAATAGAAATGAACCAACTGTTTGTAGGAAAAATATAAGATGGAAATATCCTCAGAATTCCTCACTGGCCCAAAAAAATAATCCTGCAGATGGCCTGCAGTGACTGACAGTGGCAGAACTGGTGAGCAGAATCACAGATCAATGACAAAGGACATGAATCTGTTGATATCAAAACATAAGGAATGTTATCCTGGGCTGATTATTCTTGTGGAGTTTCAGCATTCTTTGTCTGACCGTGTCAGCAGAAGCTATTTTATGGAAGAACGTCAATATTGCCAAACGTGGGATTTAAATGCATAATGTTGTTCTCACTCACACGTGGGACCTAAATATTAAAGTAATTGAGCACATGGAGACAGAGGGTAGAATGATGGTCACCAGAGGCTGGGCAGGGTAGCAGGAAGGGGAGGATAAAGTGAGGATGGTTAATGGGTACAAAAATATAGTTAGAATGAACAATATTTGACAGCACAACAAAGTAACTGTAATCCACAATAAGTTAGGGTATACTTTAGAATAACTAAAAGAGTGGAATTGGAATGTCCCTAACACACAAAAAAATTTAATAATGAGTACCTGAGGTGATGGATAACTCGATTATCCTGATTTTATTAATTCAGATTGTATGCTTGTATCATGTACCCTATAAATATATACAACTATTATATACTCATAATAAATAAAAATTAAAAATTAAAATAAATAAATAAATGCGTAATGTTAAAGGATGTGTCCTAGAAATCCCAAATTCCCTTAACAGTTATTTGAAAATAAAACAAATGATATGTTAACAGATACTATATTTTTAAATGGTTGCATAATCCAACTGATCATGGGAAAGTCTAGTAAAACAAAATAAAACAGGTTTCTTAACTTCTCATAATTTTAAAATTTTGATGTGCATTGTTTATCTCTGAAAGAAGTATAATGTATGCAGTGTTTTCTTAAGCAGAAACCCTCTTTGGACAAGGGATTGTTATGCTGAGGAATATGTATTGGTAAATAGCAATTTAGATGCCTAAATTTTAAAAATTAATGTACTGTAAACCATTCTTACAAAAGTCAAGGCCAATGGCTACTATGCACAAAATTAGAAAGTAAATTAATACAGGAATTACTTATGTAGGTGCTAATGTACAGGAGAAAACTTCTTTGTTGCTAAAAGCATTTCTGTTTCTTTACAGAACAAATTTCAAGGAATGGTCTTTGATTTTGTAACCAGACAAGTTTTTGACATAAGCATCATGATTCTCATCTGTCTTAACATGGTCACAATGATGGTGGAAACAGATGACCAGAGTGAACATGTGACTAGCATTTTAGCACGCATCAATCTGGTGTTCATTGTGCTGTTCACCGGAGAGTGTGTGCTGAAGCTCATCTCCCTCCGCCATTATTATTTTACCATTGGCTGGAATATTTTTGATTTTGTGGTTGTCATTCTCTCCATTGTAGGTAAGAAATATTTAAAGTCTCTTAAATTCAGCTCAATAAACAT
Source organism: Lepilemur ruficaudatus (assembly GCA_963574885.1). Classification (NCBI taxonomy): domain Eukaryota; kingdom Metazoa; phylum Chordata; class Mammalia; order Primates; family Lepilemuridae; genus Lepilemur; species Lepilemur ruficaudatus. The sequence continues at coordinate 1,654 of CAUYRT010028012.1, read as the reverse complement.
GAAAAGTTGGAAGATTCAAGTTTAGATTAGAGGTCATCCCAGCATTCAGAGATAACCACTATGAATATTGTGATGCATTTATCCAGGTGTGTTTGTTTTTCTTATGAAATGAGGCTCCTACTATATATCAGTATTGCATCCTATTCTATCCATTTTAGACGCTAAGTATCTTATGTAGTGAAATCTCATTTGTTTGAACTAAAACTATGCTATTAACTAAGATAAAAAGGTGTTCATTATGTTGAGATTGAAGAACCCATACAATATCTAGATTTTTATGTTGAGAAGAAGGTTAGAAATTTAATCTGCTGCTCAGGAAAGACATTACATTAGAGACATAGACATGGAATCACCAGCATGCAGATAGTAGCAGAAGCTGGTTACAAGACAAGGAAAGACAGAAAGTAGAAAGAGAATAAAGACGAGGACCAAACGTTAACAAATGCTCATTAGATGCCAACTAAAGCTCCAGTGAAGTTGGAAAAGCTCCAGAAGAAGTACCTGTGTGCAGGGCCTGAAGTATTCATTCTTTCATAAATAAGATGATATCACTGGGCCAATATTTTACCATCCAAAATGGGACACCTCTGTTGGGCAAATGTTCATGCTATTCCCCTCAGAAGAAATTGACCTTATATCCAATTCATATGTTGTAAATAGCCTTTGATTCCACGCTAATTCTTGGTTATAATCAGAGTGGCTAGGGTATCAAAGCTGTATTCACATATTTCTCCCTCCCTCTCTCTCTCTCTCTCTCTCATACACACACGTGTGCACATGCATACTTAATACTTACAGAATGAGGCATTTTAACTTGAAGGCATTTAGTTTCTTGAACTCCTCTTTTTTTAATTTATAAAAGTACAATTTTCATTTAAAAGGCAAATGGAAAAGCTTACAAGAGAGTTGAGATTCCAACGTTAGACACAGGAGACCAAAAAGAACATTAACCTAGGATCTTTTTAGAAATTCACCAGAACGTACATAAATAAGTATATAAGAATATTATAGTAAAAGCTTAAGGTAGCATCAAGTTCACTGATAGATGAAAATAGCATCACAAACTGCAAATACTTCTTGATGGCTAAGGAGTGAGACGATAATTTAGAATTTGGTAATTTTGGAAAAAGTAATTTGTATTCATATAAATCTGTACTGTTGGGTCACTGCTGTTCAGCCAGACTTGTGCATTTTTAACTTGCATTTTAAAAAATTCTGACTTGGGATTTGTGTAAACTAAAAATAGTTAATAAACATACCTTAAAGACAAAAAAATACTATAATCCTTATAGTTGAATGTATTGCTTAATGTAAAATTAAAGTTTATTTGTAATATATATTACATACAATTATATATATTTTATGTTTGTCATATTTAAGATAATGTGACTGAATTTCATTACTCAGAACTTTACTTGGTGTGTTTAAAGAAATGTAAGTATTATTTTAATGAATAATTTCTTCACTGATTGATATTCTTATTGCTTATTCATAGGTATGTTTCTTGCCGAGCTGATAGAAAAATATTTTGTGTCCCCGACCCTGTTCCGTGTGATCCGTCTTGCCAGGATTGGCCGGATCCTACGTCTCATCAAAGGAGCGAAGGGGATCCGCACGCTGCTCTTTGCTCTGATGATGTCCCTTCCTGCGTTGT
>CAUYRT010028011.1:0-25865 GCA_963574885.1 Lepilemur ruficaudatus | reverse complement strand
TTTTCCTTTTTTCTTTTCTTTCTTTCTTTCTTCTTTCTTTCTTTCTTTCTTTCTTTCTTTCTTTCTTTCTTTCTTTCTCTCTCTCTCTCTCTCTCTCTCTCTCTCTCTCTCTCTCTCTCTCTCTCTCTCTTTCTTTCTTTCTTTCTTTCTTTCTTTCTTTCTTAAGTTTTGAGACCCGTTGTTTGTCACTGAAATGTGCTGCCAGTAGTGACTGTTTTTCCTCAAAGAAATCTCTGGAGCGGCCCTCATAACTCAGAAACTCTGGCCAGTGATCTACCTTTAGAAAGCCATCTCATTCTGTGTATAAGAGAACACAGAGGACGCTTGTGCTCTATGTCCATCTCCTCACAGAGCTGCGGGAACAGACATGAGTCAAGGGCATGTACTTTAATGTGGTTGATCATTTTTTAAAATTTATTCATTTCAGAATATTATGGGGGTACAAACATTTTAGATTCGTGCTATGACTTTGCTACACTCAAACCATGATTTGGAGTGTGCCTTTTCCTCCCTACAGTGCTCACGGCATCCATTATTGTGAGTTTACCCACCCCTACCCCCTAATCCCTGGGGAATATTACTATCATGTGAGCACCATAGTGTTGATCAGTTAGTGCCAATTTGATTGCAAGTACATGTGAAACCTGTTCTTCCATTCTTGTGGTACCTCACTTTGGAGGATGGGCTCAAGCCTTATCCAGGAAAATATAAGAGGTGCTAGATCACCGTTGTTTCTTATAATTGAGTAATATTCAATTGTATATATACACCAAATTTTAATAACCCACTCATGAATAGACTGGCACTTGGATTGTTTCCACATCCTTGCAATAGTGAATTGTGTTGCCATAAACATTTTGTGCAAATGTCTTTTAAATTTTCATATATGCTTGAAAATTAAAGGAGTCAAATTTTGTTTCACCCTATTGTTATAAGTATGCTTTCATAAAAATATGAATCAATTGCTTGAAATTACACATTTCTTATACTGCTGAGAATCAGCTAACCTAGAATATAAAATTTTCAAATTACTATGCTATCTTTTTAGTGATTAATTTTGGATTAAAAAAGACTTTTTTGTTAAGTATAATATGAAGAGAGCAACAAAAGGAATAAATCAAAATTTTCCAAATCTCATCTTACAAAAATAAGTTGTTACCATTTTGATAAATATACGATAAATTTTAAAAGTTTTTCTCCACACCCTACACCTTTCTCACTATTTCTTTCTCCATTTTCTCATTTTAACAAATTTGGATTCATATTGCATATATTCTTTACTTGCTCTTCAACATAGCAATATACATCGCAAATATTTTCCCTGGCACATGCTTTAATGGAAAACAGTAAAGGATAAATAATATTTATCTTTTGCATGATTGATTTGATCAGTCTCCTAATATTAGTTATGTATATTTTTCCATTCTTCAACAGTGTAAGTAGCACAAAATGAATATCTATGAAAATACATTTTTAAACATATAGCTCATTTCTTAAAATTTATTTCTAGAGGTTGAGTTACTTGGTTAACAGAATAGAAAGTTTTAATAATTTTGATACATGCTATAAGGTATCACTTTAATTCACAAAGCGATTTCAGTTCAAATTCCAAAATTAAGGTTAAATGTAAAAGAAAAAATTCTATTTCTATAAATATGTAAGTATTTGGGGGTTAAGTAACTTTATCTGTCAAAATAAGCCAGTTGTTTGAGAATTTTATATTTAAAAATCCAAGGGTATGTTCTAGTAGCACTATAACTTCCTAATGGAAGTGAAGTGGAGTGAACTGGAAAGGCTTCATGAAATCTACCTCTGAGTATCTATATTTCCAACTACAATTACCTGGGCAATTCATGCAGATAGAGTGCAGTCTTCAACATTATCCATCAAGAGAATTTCATGTGTTTTAATAATTTTCTATCATATTAAGTACAACTTTATAAAGTTTTAAACACATAAGCATATACAACATGTTCAAAAATGCTAGCTCTCTCGCATGATAACTACTGCAACTTAATCTGCTATTAAAAATCTATGGCTTTAGTATAGTGGGGATCACGGCTTTTTTATTATCTGAAATATGTAATCTTTGCCATACCTCACAGAAGTGTGTGTAATAAACAAAGTATGATGAGAAGTACTGTGAAAGAAAAGCATGGAATTTGTGAACAGCCAAAACAGAAGTTTAAGTCATAATATTTTTCTATAATTTTGGAAAAATCACTTAAGATTTATCAATGGTTATAATCATATATTTATGTTAATTCTTAATTATAGAGTTGTTGAGGCAACGCAATGAGTTCAACAGAAAGTACTAGCGATACATTTTGTTCATTCAGTCCCTTTCACACTGTGTGCATTTCTATCATGGGGCTAAATTGCACTTAATTATTTATAAACAGGTGGAAATGTGGAAAATTCCTTAATTTGGAGCATTCTTTTTAACTGGGTTCATTTTCATGTGTTTTGGAAATAGCATTATGTTTCTTGTCAAGATTAAGTTTTATTAAATCGCTCCAATTCTATTATACCTTATGCCCTGATATCTTCATGGATGGATACATTAAATATGTAAGAAAATATGTTTGTGGCCTTATAAGTTACAGAAATTTCTCACTCCTAAAATACCTTCCATGCCAGTTGATGAAAGTTTTTAGAGTGAGCATTTTATATCTATGATATAAATTTTTATGTGTGGAGGTGTTGCAAATAGTTGGAAAAGAGGAAGGCCCAGAATTTTTAGTTTTTCTTCTACCTTATATTCCGAAACCATCCCCCACAGAAATCACATGCAAAGAATTTAATTTTAGCCCCCACGTTTAAGAATAGGTGCTAAATATGAACGCATTTGAGGAGGATATTTAAATTGTAGCACATTCTAAATAGATAAAGTCATCTATATAATAAGGCATGCTGCTGTAGGGCAAAATGCATAATGTCAGTGTTCAGATTTATCTTCAGTATCATGGGATTTTGAGCCATAGGCTTGAAATGTACAACTCTTGTCAGAAGGTCCTAAGCTCATAAAAAAAGAAGACATTTGATGGATGTTTTCTCAGCTCTTTTTTATTTCCAGAGCAGGCAATTATATAAATTTGTGACAATCACTGTGGTGCTTTAGGGATGAAATGCTAAAGCACAGCTGTAATAGCTTCAGCATCATGTTACCATCTTCCAAGAAGTTGGCATTACTTTAAAGTTAAATATCTTCTCATTATAGAATTAGTATTGTGAAACCAGACCAGCGATGCCTGGACTTTAAACAAATTAAATTTATTTTATTTGCTGTGCTTATGTCTCATAGATACAATTATGCATAGTTAATTAAAAATGTGTTTTTATTCCTCATTTGACTGGCTTCAAATCCTGGCTTCACCACTTTCTAGATTGGAATCATAGGCTAGTTACTTATTTACAGCTCAATCCCCTTATATTTATAACAGACTTATTAATAGTGCCTACCTCAAAGGAATGTTGTAAAATTGCATTGGTTAAGTTGTCCTATAAAATTCTTGGATACAAAGTTCAACATAGTAAGCACTCAAAAAATACCTACTGCTAATAATACTAATTTACTGCTTATTCTTAAGTAATTATTAATAATACTATCCATTTTACCACTTATTCTGAGAGAAATCCATGTATTCTTTAAAAAGAAAAGTTATCAAGAAATGTAATAGCTCTCATTCCTTTCTAATAGCTACCTATTTACAGAAATTGATGTCTCCAGCAGAAGTGAAAAGAGATTAATCATAAACCAAACTATTTAAGAACTTTTTTGCATATGGATTTGTTCTTTCCTATAACATTTCATATTTATTTAGTAACATTAAAACAATATATTGCTTATTGAAAAGGGCATGTATACGAAATTGTTACTAATTTTACTAGCAGTATTTACACTATAAAATATACTTTCAAGATACATAAAAGCATTTTTATTAATTATTAATTCATCCAACACTATTAAAATTTCCCCAAACACTTACCAAGAACAGGGTAAAAGCTTTTGCTAATCAAAGGCAAAATAGAAATGCTAGATGCATATTTGTACATCTTAAATATCTTCAAAGAGGCCAGACCACTAACAGTGAAAAAATTCTGCCATTTGCACAAGTTTTTAAGCATATCCTGCAGCAAAATATATCACTCTTGTCCAAATGACTGCAGATTGACACATTTAAGTCATATCCACCTTCCAGTACCTAAATATTCCAAATTATTGAACTTCCTACCAATCTTGTATTTTTCTACTGCCCAAATCTTTAAAAAATGACCTTCATATACTTCATACCTCACAGTATATAAATTGAGTATGTTTATTTATTGTATAAATTGAAATATACAGGTATGAATTCTAGAAAATCATACTAATAGAAATCCAGATATTCAAAATAAAAGAAGGCACACAAGAAATCATAAATATGTAAGTAAATATAAAATATTTTACGTATCTCTTTAAGACCATTCCAAGATAACTCACTATTTAAATTAAAAATCAATGATTTATTTATGCATTTTGTGTTTTATAGAAAAAAGAAAATAAAATTTACAAAAATAATATTATAAGGCAGGGAGAAGGAAAGTGTACATTTACTATTTGAAGAATCTTAAAAAAAAACATAAACATGATATAGAATATTTGAAGATAAATTTAAATAAGTTGGCTGCATAATATGTACCTAGATTTTCAATGAGCTTTTTAAAGTATAATTTGCATATAATAGACTGAAAAAATTTAATATGTACAAACTAATGGCTTTGAACACCTCATAAATCTCCTATGCCTCTTTATATTCCCTCCCTGCCACCCATCATGAACTTGTCCCCAGTAAACACTAGATCTGCTGTCACTACACATTATCTTCAATTTGCTAAGATTTCATGTAAGACAAATCATACCTATGTATGCCAAATCATACATTATGTACATTTTATTGTTGTTGTTGTTGGTAGGGTTGGCCTGGTTCTTCAAGTGAACATAAATTTTTTTTGAGATTCATACATTTGTTGTGGGCATGAATGATCCATTTCTTTACATTCATGAATAATATTCAATTGCATAGATATATTAATACTACCATTTGTTTATCCATTTACCAGTTGATGGGCATTTGTTTAGTTTCCAGTTTTCACATATTACAATAAAGCAGTTATGACTTTTCAAGTACAAGTTTGTATAAGAACATATGCCATCGTTTATCTTGGGTAAATATCTAGTAAGGGAATGGCTGAGCCATATGAGAGGTCTGTGTTTAAATTTTTATGAAACTCTCAAATTCCAAAGTGTGCAATTTTACATCCCTAACAACAGTGAGTGGTAAAAATGCTCTTCATTCTTGTCTGGACTTGGTCTGGTCAGACTTTGTAATTTTAGCCATTCTAACAGATGTATGTGTCATCTCACTGTAGGTTTACTTTGCAGTGCCCCAGTGACCTTGAGTATGTCTGAGGTTATTAATTATGAAATGTCCAATTTCCTTAAATACTAAGTTTGACAATTGCTATCTCTGACATTTCACTTTGACATTTCTTGTTGTATTTTTATTGTGAAGGTATGTCCTCAGCCTTTCAAACACACATTTTGGCTTGTGATTATTTTTCACATTTTTTCAAGCAATTTTTGTGAAGCCATGGATAAGTAAAAAACTTGTTATTTTTGAATATGAGTTCTGTAGTGGAACCAATTCAGTGCAGACAACTCAAAATATCAATGAAGTGCTTGGAAAGGATGTGGCTAACGAACACACTGTAAATCAATGTTTTGAGAAGTTCTGTTCTGGTGATTTTAATCTTAAAAATGAGTGAGCCACCCAAGACCAAGGTGGATAATAATAAGCTGAAAGCTGTAGTGGAAGTGAATCCATTTCAGCCTACGTGTGAATTAGCAGCAAGGTTTGACGTTGCTATTCCAAAAATACTAGACTATTGGAATCAAATCAGCAAAATAAAGAAGCTGGATAGATTAGTTTTGCATGAATTAAATGAGCATCAGAAGAGAAATCGTCTTAAAGCTTGCCTCTCTTTGCTGTCACAACATAAAGGCTAACCATGTCTATACTATATTGTCACATGTGGTGAAAAACCGGATTCTTTTTGACAATCACAAGCATTTGGCACAATGGTTGGATAAAGATGAAGTGACAAAATTCCTTCCCAAACCAAATATTCATCAAAAGAGCTCATGGTGTATGGTGATCCAGCACGGTTATTATCTACTATAGCTTAATGAAATCTGGTAAATACATTACAGTGAATGTCTACTGCAAGCAATTGGATAAAATGGTGAGGATGCTTGTGATTAATCAACCGAGATTGGTCGATAGAGATAGACCAATCCATTTTCAAAACAATGCTGGACCACATGTCACACAAACAAGGCTGCTCAAACTACCGCAGCTGGACATGGAAAGTCTCTGTCATCCACCATGTTCACCAGACCTTACAACAACTGACTACCAATTCTTCCAGGCTTTGGACCACTTCTTGCAAGAAAAAATATTCAATTCTCAGCAAGCTGTCAAAAACACCTTTCATAATTTCGTCATTGCTCGCTCTCCAGGTTTCTTCACTGCTGGCATAAACAAGATATCTTTAAGATAGCAAAACTGTGTCGATAGTTTAGGCGTAAACTTTGATTAATTGTACTGTTTCTTGTTTAAGAAATAACAAACTACACTTTTGATTCAAATCTGGACATTTCATATTTAAAGACCTAATATAATGCTTATTTACCCCATCCATGTAGCTTTTGTGGTAAAGTCTTCAAAACTCTTTATTTCATTTTTTAAAATCAAATTGTTATTTTATTAGATTTGAGAGTTCTTTATATATTCTTTGTTCCAGGCCATAAATTGATCCTGAAATAGATTATTGTGTATTGTCCAGGTGTACTTCATCTAAACATGCACTTCTAAAAGCAGAGAGCTTTCTCAAGTTGGTGGCATGAACACAGAGTTGTGAAGCACGAGAAAGACTGAATAAATTGTTGCTGATTTATATATGGAAATAATCATATGAGAAAGAATATGGCTGACCTTAAGGAGGAAAGAGAGGTCCTAGTTTAATAGCCTGCAAGGAAATGGGACAGGACATCAGTCCTACAACTGTGATTCCGAGCCTGGAAGTGAATTGTTCCCGGGGCCATCATATAAAAGCAAAGTCCAGGGATTATCTAGATTTGGATCTTATAATATCTTCAGCATAAAATAAATCTTATTTCTTTTGGACTCCTGTCATACAGAATTGTGGGATGATAAATAGGTATTTTTTAAGTGGCTAAATTTGTGGTAATTTGTTATACAATAATAGAAATGTAATATATTCTGGATAAAAGTCCCTGATCAGTTTTGTTTTAAAAATATTTTAACTAAGTGTTTATCTTTTCATTTCATTCTTTTAATGGTGCAATTCAAAAGGAAGGATTAATTTTGAAGAAGTCCAAATTCTCATTTTTATATGGATCATGATTTGGAGGTCATATCTAAAAGATCTTTTCTTAACCTGAGGTTACAAAAATCTTCCTTCTATGTTTTCTCTAGACCTTTTTAGAGTTTTAGGATATTTAATATTTAAGTTTATTACAATTTTTAAGTTACTTTCAGTGTATTGTTAGAGGTATGATTGAAACTTTCTTTTTTTCACATACCAATGATTTTACCACCATTGGCTGAGTCTCCTTTCTCCACTGTATGCATTTTCTTTGGACTTTCTGTATACCAGTTGTTGTTTTAGTCCATTTTCTGTTGCTATAATAGAATACCTGAGAATGGGATATTTATAAAGAAATAAGATTTATCTAGTTTACAGTTCTGCAGACTAGAAAGTTCAAGGGCATGGCCCTGGCTTCTGGCAAGGGCTTACATGCTGCATCATAACATGACTGAGAAGGTCAAAGGTGAACAGATACATGCTAAGAGGGACTGAACTAGAGGAAAAAACTTTGCTTCATAACAACTTGTTCTCATGGAAACTAATCCATTCTCACAGAACTTCAGTCTCAGGAGAGCAAGAACTCACTCACTATGGTGAGAATAGCACCAAGCAATTTACGAGAGATCTGTCCTTATGACTCAAATGCCTTCTACTAGCTCCCCCCCAACACCACCACACTGGGGATCAAAATATCAACGTGAGCTTTGGTGGGAACAAACAATATCCAGACCATAGCAATTTTCCACATATATATGGCCTATATTGGGGCTCCCTGTTCTACTCTATTCTATTCTCTCTCTCTCTCTCTTTCTATATATATATATATGTGTGTGTGTGTGTGTACACACACATATAATATATATGAGTTAGTAACACACTATTTGTTCACCATAACTTTATACTATGTCTTGAAATTAGATGACATTAGATGTCTAATCTTATTCTTACTTTGCAAAGTTATGTTATCTCTTCTAGGTACTTTGCATTTCTACATGAATTGCAAAATTACTTTATTAATGTCTATAAAAATTCCACTTAAACTTTTTATTGGGATTGGTCTAAATCTATAGATTAATTTGCAGATAATTATCTTAAAGAAATTTAGTGTTCTGACAAATGAGCAAGATATGAGTCTCCACCTATTGATGCATTTTTAATTTTTCTCATTTGTAGATTTCAGTTATGTAGGCACCACACTTTTTTGATGTATTCATCTCCTAAGTATGTCCTACTTATTGAAGTGCTGGAAAGTGATAGTTTGAAATTTCAATTTCCAATTACTCATTCCCTTGTATAAATATAATTATATATGGATGCTGACCTTAAATCCTGAAAACATGTCTAAACTAATTTCATACTTCTATTACTTGTGTTTTTTGTTTGTTTGTTTCTGTAAATATCAACAGCACTATTGGCATTTGGACTATATAATTATTTGCTGTGGAGAACTGTCTTGTGCATTATGTTTAGCACCATCCTTAGCCACTACACCTTAGACGCCAGTAGCAGTACTCTACTAGTTGTGATAATTAAAAATATCTGCAGATATTGTCATATGTCTCCTGGGGAGTACTATCCCTCCTATTGGAAAACCACTGAAAGAGGTGATCATGTCAGCTGTGAATAAGGATAGTTTTTCTGATTCTTTTCCAATCTGCTTGTATTTTTGTTTTTCTTTTTCTTGCAATATTGCATCAACAAGATCTTTTATTATATTGAATGAAAGCAGTGAGAATGAGTGTCCTTGTCCTTGTCTTCTTCATTTTAAAGTGAACATATTCAGTTTTTCACTAGTTGGAGTAATGTTAGCTATAGATTTTTCATAAATGCCCTTTTTGCCCTTTTTCAAGTTAAGCTATCTTCTATATCCACATTGTTGAGAGGTTTTTAAATTGGGAATGGATGTTGGATTTGGCCAAATAGATTTTTGTGCTTTAAACAAAAGAAGGGTTTTTTAAAAATACCTTAATTTGGGAGGATACATAGAAAGAGAAACTAATAAAAGTCTCATGGGTATCTGTCTTGAGCTTCTGGGTAAAGCATCACAGAAGAAGTGAGGAAATGGCCTAAATTGTTTAGAGATATAAAAATGCAAAGGTGAAGGGTCACAAGAAATAGGATGTATTCAGTAGCTTCAAATTCTGTTGAGACACTGAGATCAATGTAAACAGAGATGTGTTCACTGGATTTAAAAATACAGTGTCTTTGGCAAGAACACATTTAATATTGCAGAGGGGTGGGAGCATTTTGCTAGATTGGAGTGGGTTGAAGAGAAAATAAGATGATGTGGAGATGTTCCTCTATAAGAAATGCTATCAAGAAGTATTTATTGAAGGTGAGCAGAGAAATGAGAAAATGCACAGTAAAATATAGTCTTTATAAAAGAAATGAGTGGGGTAGTTCTAGCTTATTATTATGTGAATAGAGAAATTCATTTGTCTTAAAAATGAAACAAACAAAAAAAAGACTTGAAAATTTGGTGATATGAGGGAGAGAACACAACCAAAAGGATAACTGATGGATGTTTTCTTTGGATTCTTCCAGCAGCCAACTCTGAGATAAGGCTTCAAGTAAAAGCAGTTTATTTTGGAGATGCAAAACTACTAGTAAGACAGTGGGAAAATGAAAATGAAGAGAAGGCAACAAATAAAGCAGTGTTTTCAAGCCAGCCAGCACAATGAGAAACAGTGCAAGACACACATTTATTATTCTGACAGACAGGAATTTGGGATAACTGTACTTGAGAGATTCCCCCAGTCGTGAATTCCTGGCTCTGATGACATCCAGTAGCCTTCCATGGAGAAAATTCTCAGGCAAGGATAGAAACAGTGGCAGCTGGAAATTGTCCAAGACTTTAGAATTATTAAGGCCAAAGGGACAGGGAGCACCTACAGCATCATCCAAGTCCAAAACAGATATGTTATAAAACTGAATATTATAAAGCCCCATTAATAAGAATGTAAATGTTACAATTTTTATGCATGTTATCTCATTTGAACAACTTTTAAATAATTATTGCAGTAATCAAAACAAATAAAAATGTAATTTTTAAATAAAAATTTAAATTGTTTCTCTCAATTGAATGCTTGGACAGAATAGATTGCAAACTAAAAGCATTGGTTATTCATATAAACTGAAAAATAATTTGCCATTTATTTTAGATTTAGTTATAGGATGACATGTGAAATATATTAAATAAGTTTTATTATTTTGCCAATGCAATTACCTAATGTTAAGGCTACAGATTATAAAACTGAAAGAGATAGGAAATCGTCCTTTATTATCATTTAAATTAATAATAATAAGAAGAAAACCTTTTAGATAGAAGGACTCTAATTGTTCTGTAGTCACAGATGCTTAAACTGAATAAATATTTAAGCAGAAACTATTTTATAAAGGCTAGCATTTGGGGAAAATGCAGTGATTAAATTCATAGGATTTTATATATGGCTTTGCCCAGCAAAAAACAATTGAGGAACTCAATGCAGAGAAATATAAAGAGGGTGAAAGCTACAGTTTTAAATAAAAATTTCTTCCACTGGAAAGGTAACAGTGATTCTTTAAACGTTTATAACACAGTCCCTTTGGTGCTTGATGATTCTGACAAACTGCGATCATATCTACTTAACAAAGCCCAGAGCTTTCAAGCTGTTATACAACAGTGATTTTCTGATATAAGGTTTTATTCAAATAATGTTATCTTGAAATCTTGACACCAATGTAGTCTTAGAGAAGACTATGACAGCCACTGAGCCCACTGAGAATCACCTTGTTTAAAATGCTAAGTATCACTGTCGGTTGGAGAAAAAAGAGACTATTCAGATAACAAAAAATTACTAGAAATAACTTCTACACATTTAAAAAAATTAAAGCATTCTGCTTCATATTGAAAAATAACACATTTTTACATAAATCTTACTCTACCTTTCAGATTTGGAGTATGACAACTAAACAATTAATATTTGATGCTAGGGCTGTAAGCTTTTCACAAACATTTGGAATTTTGCTAATTCATTTTTACTTGTAGGCCTTTTTTATTATTTAATATTTTGTTAAATATTCATATTTTGAAGAAATAATGAACTCCATCCTTCTTCCTCAAGTTAACAGTCATAAAAAGACAAGAAACAGTAGTCTAGCACTTAGAGAAGAGTAGAAATATGGAGATAGTCTCATGATATAGCTTTGAGGGGATAGCAGACATCTGAAAGGGGTGTGGTTATTTCTATGATTTAGAAAGCTAATCAAGGAAAATAAATGACCACAAGAAAGTAGTACTGCACAACAAACTCTACTGAGTGGCTCCTTAGACAGATTTGCTTGAGGAAGGAAGTCATTCTCAGTAGGTGACCTTCCAGAGATTATAGTGCAAGACCACCTCATAGAAAGAAAAGGGGCAAAGAAACTCCCAGGGAAGAGAGGAATTAGAAGGGACTTACATGTCTAGGCAATGTTGCTTGAGGTCTCTGAATCACAGAATTCTGAAGGGCAACAGCAGTTTGAGATCTTTTATACCATAGTTTTAGGGTCTGTCTTTTCTATAGCTAGAAAATGCTGAGTGGTTTTTTCAAACTGTATGAAAATCAAGCTCTAAATGGCTAAAACTCTGCTGACTTGAGCTATGTTTCAAATAATTGATGTGTAAGAATTTGAGGTTTTTGACTAAAATTGAGCCTTTGAGCTAATGATCCTAACCTGCTATGAAGTAATAACACAGGGCCAATATAGAGGTACAATTTGGGCCCCTTATATAACAATTCATCTCTTATCTCCAAGTCATTTAATAACCTAAATTGTATTGTATTCCATAATATCTGAGTTTGGAGCTGTCAGGTCAGCTGTTCATTCCCAGTTCTTGATGCACTCTTGGCTGAAGAATGACCAGACACAGCGATAGCAAGGCAAGCAAGAGGTGAGGTTTATTGAGCAAAGCAAAATACATTTGCCACAGATAGCAAATGGGCTCCTGTCATAAAGAAAGTCCTTTATTATGCTCTGGGGTCCTGTTTTATTGGTTCTCTAGGATGGGTTGGTTCTCCCTGCTATATGTGGTTCAAATATCACCATTGAACCACCTTGATGGACAGTTGGGAGTTATATAATCTGAGTTTTACTGCACATGCAGATTTCCTGTGAGCCTCTCTAAAAGCCCACTCAGGTGGGAAAAACTGCAATGCAGATTTAAGCTAATGACATAATTAGCCTTAGGTTACTCTTGGTCACCTTTCAGATACCACTGGCCTGTGCTGCTTGTCCCACCAGTGGGCTAGGGGAACCCCTGCATTCTTTTGCAGTTAGTTCACTGAGTTCTGATTGGCAGGGCATTCTTTCTTCCTCCAAGTGTGGCAATTGCCAATGGTGGTGCCAAGGCAGAGTGCTTGCCTTCATCCCCAGGAGAGATGGAGGTCCCTCATTATCTGTCTAACAGAACCAATAATAAGACATCATAAAGATGCAGAATTCTGTAAGTGTGCAAAGTAGGATTTCAAAGCCCTTCCATAGCCAGCCTGCCCAATTAGTGGGGAAAGCCAGAAGAATAGATCATAAGAAGAAAATATTTTGATTTTTTCAGTCTGTTTGGTCTATAATGTGACATTATGGCCCCTTTGGGACCTGTCCCTGGCTATTTGTAAAACTTTTTGAGTTTTATTTGCCTAAATACAGCATAATATGTTGGCAAGGGCACAGACCTCCTGTTCAAGAGTCAATAAGTAATCTGGGGTGATGTGGTTACAACCCTTAAAGTATGGGGAGAGTCAGCCAAGAGATTGAGAACTTGGACCATTTGTTTAATTTGTGTGGGTAATTCCTTAGATGTGACTATCTGGGTGGTTTCATGTGCATATGCTATTCCTACTGCCTCAAAAATCATTAGCCCTAGGACGGTTAATACTAGAGGAATAATTAGGAAAGCTTTATTGTGACAATAGAAAGTTGCAGCTAGTGTGGTTTTGGGGGACAAGTATTTGGAGAAGAGGTGCTACTTGATAAAAATCTATTTGTATTTGGAAAAATCCAAGGAATGCAGGAAATGTTGTCAAAGGCCAGATGAGGGGAACTTGCGCTTCCTCTGGGTCCACTAGGCTCCCTCTGCTGCTTGTGTTCTCTGCAATCCTAGAAAAGTATATTCATGTGACCTAATGCAATTCTAAGTGGTGTTCATCAGAGTATATAATGTTATAGTCAAAGAAGCTTGGGTGTTATCTGCCTTGCATTTAGAACCCAGATCAACTAAACTGATTGGGCTTAGTTCAATATTTCTCATGTATTTGTAGGAGATTAGCCTCTGGTTACTGTTGGATGCCAGTGGTTAAGGTAACAAGCTTATCTCTATATGTGAAGTTTATGAGGGAGATTGACTAGGAGAGAGGTATTATACTATGTGTACTAAAATCAAATTGGAAATATCCTTTATCTGTGCTATGCAGTATGGTAGCCACTAGCCATATCTGGACACTGAGTTGAAATGAAACTAATGGACCTGAGGAACTAGATTTTTAATTTTATTCAATTTTTAACAAAGAACTTTATTTTAGAATAGCTTTATATTTACAGACTGTGTTGCAAAGATAGTATAGAAAGTTTCTGTATGTTTTTCAGCTGGCCTATGCTATAGTTAAATTACCAGAGCATATTTATCACAAATAAGAAACCTACAGGGGTACATAAGCTTGATTTAGATTTCATTAGTTTTTCCCCAGTTATCATTTTTTTCTGTTCCAAGATCTCATACTATTACATTTACTCATTGTGTATCTTTAGTTACCTCTTGTCTGTGACAATTTCTCAGATCTTTCTTGTTTTCCATGACCTTCAGAGTTTTGAGGAGTACTAATTAGATATTTTGTAATATATGTTTCAATTTGTGATTTTCTGAATATATATACTTTTTATTTTAAAGTTTTATTTTGTGGCTTAAATTGTCCACCAAATGAAAACTCTTGCAGCTTGTTTGCTGTGTCCCTCACATGCCATTCCTTATTTTCTGCCACCATATGATGCTCCAGGCTAATCCCGCATTTCTCTGCCCCAGTCATAGAGTGCAATTAGAGATGGAGATTTGATCTTTGGGTCCACTTGTTGCTACTGGGAGATCCATTTTGGTCAATGGTTCCTTTTGAGATAATTTTAGATTGACATGCAGTTGTAAGAAATAATATAAAGAAATCCCACATATCCTTCGCATACTTAGTCTTTACCAAAAGCAAGTTCTTGCATAACCAAGGTACAATATTAAGGCAATGACATTTAGATTTATATAATTCATAAAATTTACTCACATTTGGCCATTTTAGATGTATTCATTTGTATGTGTATTTAGCTCTATGCAATATCATGTATGTATAATAGAATCATTGACCACCATCTCAATCATGATTAAGAACAGTTTCAAGACTAGGCTCCCTCATGCTTCCCTTTTATAGGCACAGTCACCTCCCTCTTCTGCCTCTCTCACCCAATCCCCAGCAACTGCTAATCTGTTCGACGTCTCTATAATTTTGTCATTTTGAGAAGATTGTGTAAATGGACTCATAAAGAAAGTAACCTTTTGGTATTGGCTTTGTTTACTGGCTATAAATCCGTTGAAATTCATCCAACTTGTGTTTATCAATAATTTTATCATTGTTATTGTTGCTAGGTAATATTCTTTGGAATGAATGCACCATATTTTGTTTTGTCATTCATTCACTGGAAGGACATTGGGTTTGTTTCCAGATTTGGGCTATTGTGAATAAAGCTGCTAAAATCATTTGTGGACAGGTTTGTCAGTAAATATAAATTTTCATTTCCTTGTGTTAAATACCTAAAAGTGCAGTTGGGTGGGGTAAGTACATATTGAGGTGTGAGAAAATGCCATGCAATTTTCCAAAGCGGCCGTGTTTTACTTTCCACTAGCAATTTAGGAATGACTTGATTTCTCTGAAGTATAGCCAGCATTTTATGTTATTACTTTTAAATTTTATTTTACTATAGCCTTTGTGATTCATGTAGAGTGACATCTTATTGTGTTTTTATTTTTCATTTTTCTAAGGGATAATGATTGAACACCTTTTTGTATGCTTATTTGCCATGTGTGTATCTTCTTCAGTGATATGTGTGTTTATGTTTTTTGCTCATTTCTAATGTCGTATTTGTTTTAGAATGTTGAGTTTTGTGGCTTGTTTCCACATTCTAGATATAAGTCTTTTGTTGGGGAGATGGTTTCCAACAAT
This sequence comes from Lepilemur ruficaudatus, assembly GCA_963574885.1. Lineage (NCBI taxonomy): Eukaryota > Metazoa > Chordata > Mammalia > Primates > Lepilemuridae > Lepilemur > Lepilemur ruficaudatus. The sequence goes on along the minus strand of CAUYRT010028011.1, from coordinate 10,218 downwards.
TTTCTCCCAGTCTGTAACTTGTCTTTTCATGCTCTAACCATGTCTTTCAAGAAATAAAAGTTTATAATTTTGGTTAGGTCTAATTTATCAATTTTTATTAATTATGTTTTTTGTTAAGTATAAGAACTCTTCACCTCAATTTTTTAAAAAAAGTTTTATAGTTTATACTTTACATTAAAGTCCATGATACAGTTTGAGTGATTTTTTTTGTACAGCATGAGATTTAAGCCAAGAGTTAATTTTGTTGTTGATGATGTTCATGGGTATTCAGTTGCTCCAGCACCAAGTATTGTGAAGACTATCTATCTTTCCATAATTTAATTGTTTTTGTATCTTTGCCAAAATTAGTTGGGCATAATTTAGCTGATCTACTTCTGAGTTTTCTATTCTTTTACACTGATCTATATGTCTATTTCTCTGCCAATATCACACTCTCCTAATTCCTGTAGTTATATAATAAACCCTATAAATGGAAAAAATGATTTCTCTCACTTTTTCCCCAAAGTTGTAGTTATTAGTTTCCCCAAAGTTGTAGTTGTAGTTCCCATGCCCTTTTCATATAAATTTTAATATAACTCATATATGTCTACAAAACAATCTTGCTTGAATTTTGATAGAAATCACTAAAACTAATAAATCAATTTGAAAATAATTGACATTTTCTATGTCGATTTTTCCAAATCACGACATGGTATTTATATAGGTCTTTGCTGATTTCTGTCATCAATTTTGTAATTCTCAGGATAAGTTTTCCATTCATGGTTTGGTTTTGTTTTATACTAAAGTATTTCATTTTCTTTGTAGTAAGTATAAGCAATATTGTATTTTACATTTTTAAATTTGGTTTAACATGTTAATAGGGTATAGAAATTTTAATAATTTTTATTTTATATGTATCTTGTGTCGTTGCTGAATTTATCGGTCTGGGAGGGAATTTTTTTATTTTTTTTGTAGATTCCTTGAGATTGTCAATGTAGAAAATTATGTTGTCTGCAAAAAATAGCGTTATATTCTTTGTTTCCATTATATGTGCCTTTTAAAATAACTTGTTCTATTGCAGTGACTAGAACTTCCTGTACCATTTTGAATAAGAGCAAACATCCTTATCTTTTTCTCTGTATTAGGGGGAAAGCATTCAGTCTCTCAGCACTATGTATGCTATAGACAGTAGGTATTTTTATGTGCTCTATATCAAATTGATAAAGCTCTTCTATATTTTTAGTTCCTTGAGAGTATTGTTTGTTTGTCAGATTTTGGCAAATGCTATTTTTGAGTCAATCAATATAACCAAATAATTTTTCTTCCTTAGCTTGATATATCTCATTCATTGGTTTTCTAATGTTGAACCAGCTTTGCAAATCTGGAATAAATTCCAGTTGTCATTGCATGTAAGTTATTTTTGCATGTTTTTGAGTTTGATTCACTAATACTTTGTTAATAAGTTATGCATGTAAGCTCATGTGCTGTATTGGTCTGGAGGCAGTTTTTCTGTTTTTTGGGGGAAGCGGGGGTTGTACTGGTTTGTTTACTTTTGGCATTAGAGTATGAGGAATAACAGGCTCATAAAATGTGGTGGGTGATATTCTTTTTAGTTTTCCTTCTGGAAAATATCTTGTAAGTCCAGTATTAATTTTTCTGTAAATGTTTCACAAACTTCTCCTGTTAAAAGTTTTCTAGACCTGGAAATTTTCTTAGGGAGGATCTTGACTTCTGAAGGATAATCTTGGAGAATATGAAATGTATATTTTCCTTAGAATTTCAAAAATGCAGCCCATATTTTTCTGGCATTAATACTATTTTTGTCCTCTTTTGAGAAGTCATCTGTCATGCTATATTTTCTCTTCTGAGTATGAATTGGCAAATAATTTCATCATTGTATTTTTCTAAATCCTAATTTACTTACTTTCCCAAACCCAAATTATGTGTTCTTATTGTCCTACAACTACTGGATTTACTAATACATATTTAATATAGCTATTAATTACAATATATTTAGTATTACTAGTCAATGTTCATTTTTTGAGACAAAAGAATCTAAATCAAGTCAGAAGTGTTCCTTTAATTATATTCTGTCTTCATTATTCCGTTTTTAAGTTATGAACTTGTGTGTTAGGTATATAAGGTATACCTTATACCTTATGATTTTGGTATTCAAAATCACACTTAGGTATTCAATTTTGTATTCAAATGATTTTATGATTTTGGTATTCAAAATCACACTTAGGTAATTGAGAATTCTATATGTAAATGAATATCAAGTATAATCATAACATCTGATATTTGTCACTGCATATTGAAGAATTTTATTTTTATGTGAGAATTTCTTAGAGAGGTTCAAAAGAAAATACTGTTCAACTGAAACACAGTGGGCGAGTGGTAAAAAACTGCCATGAAATTTATCACCATATGGATTTAATTTCATCGTTTAAAAATGCCACAGAGAAGAACATTTGAAGATTCTATGCAGGAGAACATAATTGCAAACATTTAGATGTGTGGCTATGTGTGTTTATGTATGTGCACATGTACACATGAGTGCTTATAACAGTAACTAAAATTAGCTTAAATGCTGAAATTAGTATGCAGGCATTATATATTTTTCTGTAAGATATAAGGAGTCATAGAATAATTCAGGCAGTATTACATGTGATTTTGATTTTAGAATTATTAATATGTATTCCAAATAAAATATATAACTAATCTATTTTTATGCATTTACTATTTTTGATTAATATCAGTATCATTTTGAAATGTGGTAACACACTTCATTTTACAAGAATTGGTGATCTTATTGGTATTGTATTGGATTAATAAATTATTTAAAATGTTTTTAATGTTTTCTATCCAAATAATGTAGTGTTTTCTGCTTGTCAAAATTTTTTATCCTCAGCATCAATTTAAACATTTACTCATACAATTTCTTTTAATTTGCTGATAAATGTATTCTTAAGTATTTTTATTTTCTCTTGCTATTACAGATCAGATCATTACTTTAAATATAATTTGTAATGTTCTGTTAGTATGTATACAATGTTATTGATTTTCCCATATAACTGCCTAACAAATTTTTACTAAATTCTATTATGTTTTGTGATAAAATTAGGTGATTTTCCTTGGTTTTCTAGGCATAGACATATCATCATCAAATAACGTAAAATTTTCCTTCATCTATCTACTTTTTGGATTTTTGTTTTTTCTTTAACTGGACAGACTGGAGACTGAGATTCACGGGAGGAACTTCAATAAAATATATGATTCTAATATAATCTGTCTATAATCTCAATTTATATCTAATGATACAAATAAGTTAAAAATGAAGGAATAAAAATATATATTGTATGAAAATAATAAGAGAGAGGTGGGGTGAGCGTACCAATATTAGACAAAATGTATTTTAAGTCAAAAACTGTTGCAAGAGACAAAGAAGGGCAAGATATTTTGTATTGATAACAGGGCCAATCCATTTAAGAACTTACAACAATTATAAACACATACACATCCAAAGTACATGAAGCATGGCCAGATTTGAAGTGAGAAACAGATGGCTATACAACAACAGTTGGAGACTTCAATGTACCCTTTTCAATACTGAATAGAACCTCTACACAGAAGATCAGTAAGTAAATAGGAGATTTGAACAGCAATATAAACTGTCTATACTTAACAAATATGTAATACACTTCACACAACAAGAGCAGAATACACATTCTTTTCAGTTTCACATGGATCATTTTCAGGACATACCACATATTAGGCCACAAAACAAGTCTTGTAAAATTTAAAAAGATTAAAATTATCATATAAACCATCTTCCTTGACCATGAGGAAATAAAACTAGAAATCAGCGATAGAAAAAGTGGAACTTCACAAATAATTGGAAAGTAAACAGCATCCTCTTGAGCAGCAATGGGTCAAAATAGAAATTACAGGGAATAAAAAAAAAAACCTTGAAATAAATTAAAATGGAATCATGGCATATCAAAACATGTGGAATAAAGGAAGACTATACTTAGAGGGAAATTTATAAAAAGAAGCACACATTAAAAAAGATTCAAATTGATAACCTACTTTTAGACATTAAGTAGAAAGAGAAGAGTAAATTATACCCAAAGACAGCAGAAAGATGTAATTAATAAGTATTAATATAAGATAAATAAAATAGATAATAGAAAAAATAGTGAGAAGCAATGAAAGTAAAACTTGGTTCATGAAAAGATCAAAAAACAAATAAAATTTTGGCGATATGTACAGAGAAAGAATAGAGAAGACACAAATAACTAAAATTTGAAATGAAAATGAGTGAATTATTAATTATCTACACAAATAAAGGATTATCATAAAATACTATGAACAATTTATACCATAAATTAGATAAACTAGGTGCCATAGATAAATTCCTAGAAATATACAAACTATATAAAAATATATGAATATAAAAAACAAATTTATGTGACAAGCTATTATACAAATAATGACTATCTAAATATAGGTAAATACAGTATTGAAAAAGGAAGGAATAAAATGGTAGCAAAATAGTATGTGAACAAATGTCAGCCAAGGCTTTTCCATAATTAATGAAAGATTTAAAATTATATATACACTAGATGCAGAAACACATCTGATAAAAGATAATACCATTCATTTCATGTTATAAACACTCAAAAATTAGGAATAAATCAGAGATCTCTAAGTCTATTAAAGTCACATTTAAAATACAAAAAATACATTAGTCAAAATTCAATCCAGAGATCGGGAGGAAATATTTTCAATACATTATTCTGACAAAGAATTCAAAAGAGCTAAAGAGTTGAGCTGACATTTTATAAAGTAGGCTGTCAAAATGGCCAATAAATGCAGTTTATTAAAATGACTTCAATTTCATTAGTCATTGGGTAAATGGAAATCAAATTCGAAAGCAAAATGAAATATCATTACACTCCCATTGGAATGGATTTAATTAAAAGGACCGACAATATCAATATAAGTGCAGCCCAAGCAGTTATATACTGTTGGTGGGAATTTTAAACTAATGCAACATCTTTAAAAAACTTTTGCAATATCTACTAAAATTGGAAGTATACACAACCTATTTATTACCCAGTAATTTCACATCTGACCATGTTTCTATCAGAAAGGAATTCTTGTGTCAACCAAAAACAAATATAGCCATACTAGAAGCAGTTTTATTCATAATGCCCAAAACCTGAAACAAAGTTGTTGAATAATAACACAATAAATGAATATGTGAATCAATAAATTGTGGATTATCCATACAATGGAATACTACAAAGCACTGGAAATGTATGAAACAGAGAAAAAGGAGGATAACTCATAGATATGATATAGAATAAACGAATCCATAAATAATAAGGTACATGCTTTATAATTGCATTTATATTTTGGTCAAAAACAGGCAAAATTATTCTATGGTAATAGAATATTCTATCGTAATAGAATATTCTAAACTACTATTAGTTTAGAATAGTAGTTATATTTTGGCATTTGACTGATAAGGAAGCAATGATTCAGGAATGTTCATAAAGTTCTGGATTTGCTAGAGATTTCATGGATATGTACTCATGAAAGTATACATTAATCTGTACACTTCACTGCATGCAACTGATATGCAATTAAAACATATAGTTTGTTAAATTGTATGTATTTCAAAAAATCTTTTCAGTAGCTTATGAGTCAATTCTTATATATTTATATTAGAAAAAGTGTGTGTCTTTGTGAAAGAAAATGTACTTCTCAATGAAAGGCAGAAGAAACATTCCATTTCTACTATTCATTTCAGATATAGTGGGTCTTTGCTTCTTTCCAACAGTAAAAATCTTCCCTAACTAAATCATTGTTTATTTGCACATCTGTCTCAAAATAAAAATAAATGTGTAAATAATTCATAGATGGGTAACTGTCTTCTGGGATTTAAAAATAACAAAGGTGCTAGGGCAACAGCAGGTATTAGAGTTTAGGACCAAGGCATAGAAAAATAAATGAGTATAAACTAGAAGATGATCCTTTCTGGACATATTTTAGTTTAATATATGACAAATATGTCCCATCTGGCTCTTAAATCTAGGAAGTTCAAATCCTAGAAAGGCAATAACTTTTTATCATGAGCTAAGAGATAATATAGTTTACTCAATAATTGTGGAAAACATCCAGGCAGTATTTTGGCCAAGGATAATAAATATAACTATCTCAGAGTCCCAGGAGTAACTTGATAGGGTTTCTGAGTATTGTCATGAATATATCAGAGAACACCAACCCAAGCTTGTGAGCAGGTTTATGTTAAAATGTCACAAGACCAAACTTCTAATTCATGTTCTAGCTCTTGGTTGCTGAAGTCCCTTTCCACCCTCACTTCCCCATGAAGCTAGAAAAATATTCTTTTATAGGTTGGTTAGGTAAATTTCTCCAGTTTACTTCACATACAAAATCACAAGAAAAGATACAATTTACAAAACATAATTTAAAAACAACCCTGGGAATAGTCATAAATCTTTTCCATATTCCTCTCCTTGCTCATCTTTCCCTTTTATTACATAGATATATTAACTGGTCACCTTATTAATTAATATACCCAGTCATGCAACAAATATTTATTTAAGCTCTTCTATGAGCCATCTATTAAATATCCCTTACTACATACCCATAAACAGGATTTAAGTGAAATAAGATAAAATCATAAATGAGATAAAAGGCTTTATGTTACAGTGAATGCCTGCACTTTCAAGACATGTTTCTTATGTCCTTTCCTTACCTTCAAAAATGACTTTTTGCTTTTTCTAATGTTTCCAAAACTTCTAAAATATTTAGATATAAATGTATATTTTACTTAAAACATTATATCAAGAAAAAGAAGAGCACTATCGTTACACATTCAAATTTAAAAATACATAAATTCCCACACTATTTGAATTTCTTTCGATAATTTTTCATTCATTTCCTCTATTGTTCTTGTGGTTTCTGTATCGTGGGATTCTACTCTCTCTTCAATTCCACCAAGTATTCTTACAATCCATATTTGGAATTCTTCCTCTGTCAGTTTAATCATATTGTGTAAGTTGGTATCTATTGATGGAGATTGAATATTTTCTTTTGGAGGTGACTTTTCTCTCTGATCTTTCATGTTTCCTGTGTTCTTTCATTGATTCTTTATCATCAGGCTACTTTGTCAAGGACTGGGGGTGCTGGGACTGTTTTATGGACTTAATTCCGAGTCCCTGAAGGGACATTTCGTGACAACACTGGGGAGATGAGCTCCGGTCCTGTACTGACTTAGAGATGTTTTAGCCTGTTGGGTTATCTCTGACCTGTTGTCTTCACCTCCTGCTACAGGAGATTAGTGAGTTTGGATCCCTTGCATAGACTCCCAGGAGTTGGATCACTCCTGTGTGTGACTCCGCTCCCATCCACTAGTTTGAGATAGAAGACACTGTGTAGGGCTATAAGGTTACCCTCTCTTTTGTTGCTTGTAGTTTACATGGAGGAGTCAGTTATCAAGGTATATCCAATACCTTTGTATTGAGCTCTAAACCCCTGAATGGCATATGCAAGTGCCTCAGTCTTTGGGGCATGTCATGCCACTCTCAAGGGATACTTGAGCCTTGTTACCACTTTAGGTGGGGTGAGAAGGGCAAAGGGTACCTGTGAGCCTAACAGTGTATACTTCAGATGTTGCTTGATCTGCAGCTAGGGTAGAGCTGCTAATATGTTATTCAGGGCTCTTTCAGCACACTTTCGAAGCAGCTCCTGATGGGGAGTGTCAATTGGTGCAATTGCTAAGGACTCTGGTCAAGATTTTCCTTCCCAGACCACAAGCCCCTAAGCTGGCAACAGCCTGTGTGCCACGGGCAAACCCTTGTGTTATGTGTGTGTGTGTATGTATATATCTAACTGTAGATAAAATCTCATGGTAAATAACATATAAAACCTCACTGCAGGCAACATATAAAACCTCACTATAGGTAACAAAAAATAATATAAAATTAATACTATATAAAATTTTCATTTATTACTTGTTTGATTTCTTAGTAGTACATTTATTTTGGAATAATACACGCATATTGTTTAAGTGTAATACAAATCCCACATGCTTTTTTAAAACCCACTGACTTCTAGAAAATAGAATAATGTCAAATTTAAAAGTAGAAATAATGTTGTACTTCTCTATAATAAAGGTTATTTAAATAAGACTTATTGTCTGGTAAATGAAACATGCTTTATCTTATAAAAGAAAAATATAATTTACATAGACAGAGCAATGTGAGACTTTTCCAAATTGTGCTCTTCCACAGAAATTTAAAAATTTAGAAATAAAAGACAATAATTAAAACACTTGGCAATCTATTATATTATTTTATTCAACTGCTTTTCTTAATATATAAATGTTTTTGACTATTTTAGTGTTGCCTCCTGATAAACCCATTGTAAGCTGAAAATACTGTAAGTCAAAAATGCATTTAATACACCTGACCTACCAAACCTAGTTTAGTCTAGCTTATTTTAAACATGCTCAAAACTGTTAAATTATCCTACAATTAGACAAAAATCATCTAACACAAGCCCTATTTTACAATAAAGTGTTGAATAACTCATGTAATTTGTAGAATACGGTACTGAACAAGAAAAACAGAATGGTTGTATGGGTACTAGAAGTACGGTTTCTACTGAATGTGTGTTGCTTTCACCCCATAGTAAAGTTAAAAAATCTTAATTACTATCAGGGACCATCTACAATGTCCAAATCTTACAGTGTCCTGGATCTATAATTTTCTCTAAGAATTTAGGGGGGTTAATTTTCTCTGTATCTCTACCTAGTTTATTCATATTGTTATCATGAAGAAGAAACAACTTAGTAGATTTGATCAACAAGCATAATTAATTTCCTTTTAGGATAGATATATAGGAGCAAAAAGGAAAAGAGTAATAATCTCTACTTACTTCAGTCACTTAATACTGCTTGAAAAGCAACCAAGAACTGTTGAAACACTATTTTTGCTAAAAAGCATATGTGTAAATCTTAAATCTTTTGCAACAATCCACAAGATTTCAGAATATACCTTAAAATTTTTAACTACATTGTTTTGTTATGATATATCCCCAGGCTGTTATGTTATGCTATGTTATTTGCAGGCAAATGTGCAAAGATTGATAACTAATTCTAGAATATCTTACTTGAAAACTATAATAGGCTGTAAAATACTATTTTTAAAAAGGTGACTGAACAACCTTTAAACACTGAGTCTTAAGAATAATTATATCTTATTGAGCGGTTTCACACAGCTAAAAATCAATCACTAGGTATATATATAGGGTCAAAGCTGTATACATATGCAATCTACTATGACCTCAAAAGTATATTTGCTAAAAAGTCATCAGTGAAAATTTTTTTCTAATATATTTTTATAAGGTGACATTTTAAAATGTCTCTCATAGGTTTGAAGTTTTAATAACAAAACACCAAAGTAATAAAAACTGATAAGAATTTAAATGCCCATAGGCATGAAAATTTTACCTGAGTTAATAGACTATATTGAATTGAGACAGATTATAATTTATTTTGATGAATTTCTTAGTGAGGAAGTAAGTGAAATTCTGCATACTGTGTAGATCAACATTGAAGCAGCCACTGGGTATTTTCTCAGTAGAAATGTCCTATATCAACTAAAGAGTAAATTACACTCTTTTTATTCTTTTAGTATAGTAATTAAATGTTTAGAAAAAATTCCAAAGGAAAAGATTTTATAGTATATTGTTAGAATTATCACATTAGATTATATAGAACTAAAATTATTTAAAGGAATTAGTCCTGTTGGTAGAGATAAGGATAATATTTTATGCTTAAACAAGGAAGTGATGTTATGGAATGGTTTGTTAAATATTGAAAAAATATTTAGCAGCATCATATTCAAGTTGCACCCATTCTCTCTAGGCACTTTCAGTTACAAAGTTAGTATGTACTTGGAGCACAAAAAGAGAAAAACATACTATTAAAATTGTACTGCATAGAATGGGAGACAAATAAAAAACACTTGGTAAGGACACTTAATATCATAAAAGAAATTCTCAGGCCGGGCGCGGTGGCTCACGCCTGTAATCCTAGCACTCTGGGAGGCTGAGGCGGGTGGATTGCTCAAGGTCAGGAGTTCGAAACCAGCCTGAGCAAGAGCGAGACCCCATCTCTACTAAAAATACAAAGAAATTAATTGG
>CAUYRT010028010.1:0-16001 GCA_963574885.1 Lepilemur ruficaudatus | reverse complement strand
TTAGTTGGCCAATTAATTTCTTTCTATTTTTAGTAGAGACGGGGTCTCACTCTTGCTCAGGCTGGTCTCGAACTCCTGACCTTGAGCTATCCACCCGCCTCGGCCTCCCAGAGTGCTAGGATTACAGGCGTGAGCCACCGCGCCCAGCCTTCTTTCCGGTTTTTGGTTATGGCACTAATCTTCAGTTGCTTCAGGAATACAGTATTGTGCCCAGTTTATCATCTTGGCAGAAAAGGGGCAGTTTCAGAGTCTGTAGTTGGCTCTTATTACCGTGATGGCTCTTATGCCATAGTCAGGGAAGAAATGTGAGAGTCCTGCTAGTTACTAAGTATGTCTATACCAATTGCACAGTTAGTGCCTGGGAAATTGACCTCAGTGTGCCAGTGGTGAGGCACACTGTGACGTAGGCTAAAGCACTGTGATATGGCTGCAGTGTACCCAGAGGAGCGTGGTGGCATTATTCAGATCCTTTGGTATGACTGTCAGCTCAGATCTTATATTTAGCATTTCTTGAAATTTCTGGGTTTTCTCCTTTCTCAAAAGCTAAATTACTCTGGCATATGTTTGAAACTGATGTCAACCTTCAGCTCACCAGCAGATGTGCGTGTCTGTATGTATTGGTGTTTACTTATGATTACACAAGTCAGGCAATGCCCTGGTCAACTGCTCGTCTACCTTGCCCTTTAGAACACCGTGATCTATTACCTCTCTCCATAGGTTGCTGTTGGGTCAGGGCACCCCAGATACTACTCCAGCCTCATTGCACACTATGGTAATTGTGTTCAACTTTCCTCTGGATGCTAAAGGCCACTTTTTGGCCTTTGCCACTCTGAGAACCCATTATCCTTTTTATATCAGGATTTCATGGCAGCATATTCATGGCAGTTTCTGCCTACAGAGGACAGCCACCATAAAGCATCTCAGTGATTCTTGTGCCCCCTTCATCAGCACATTTGTTATTGCCTTGTTGAAGGAAGTGTCCTTTGAACCCTCTAAGAAAATTTAATCATATGGTGGAGTCTCAGGTTTTACCTAGTAAATCCATGCTAACAGTTCCACTTCTCTGTGCCTTCTGAGCTCTTCTTCAGAACTATGCCAAGGAAGTCCCAATATCTTCACCCCAGTCACTGCAGTCCACTATTCTGCCCATGTTTCCAGGAGCCCTCCCAGGATGGTATTAGGGCTGGCTGCAGGTGTCCTCATCAGCTCATTCCAGCCTGAGTCTCTGGTGAATGTCCTCATGCCAATCACCATCCCTGCCTGTCCTTCTGCTCTGCTCTGTCATCCATCCCCCTCAAGATTCACTCCTGCACATGTGTCCATAAACACTGCTGGTGTGTGTTAGCAAAGTCTTACAACTCCTTTGGGGTATGGTCTACCACTTCCTAGAGCCGGGCCTGCAAATCCCTGCTCACATTGTGCCAAGGCCTGGCACTCGTTACTGGTCTGAAGGCCATAAGGAGTAGTTGAGGGCAGATCCTGAGAAGAATAAACACCATTGTGCCATGCACCTGTTTCAGGTAGGATCATCAGTACATGGTCTGTAGGTGAGTTGATAGGCAGAGGGGGAAACTATTTTCCTCTGGCAATGGGGGGAAGTTTCTTTGGCTGGCCCTTAGGGTTTAAGATTCTCAGGCTCAAACACACAAATGCCCCCATCCCAGGTTTCACAATTCTACTTTTACCCATTAGGGCTGATTTTGCCATAAGAGACATGTTAAGGCTGTGCATTCAATCTGCTTTGAAAATCTCCTGCATGTAAATGTCATGTCCTGGGCCTGATTTCAGCCCAGCCTGCCCTTTTGCTGCAGGAGGTGAGAGTCTAATTTTAACTGACAGAGTCCTAACACTTTTAGAACATGTCTGAAGCTGGCAGTTAAGCTGCCTTGATTTTCTTTTTGCAAAGCCTCAAATGCCTTCACAAACAACCATTTCACACTACCATCTGTATAGCTGCCAATCAAATGATGCAGCCATCTGAACTTCCGGTGTCTTCACACTACCTGCACCTAATTTTAATCAACTGCAGAGAGAAGCTTTGCTAATTGTGATGTCACCACATGACCAGGGTTATTGCTACCCCACTTACCACTAGCAATGGGACTCTTTTTTTTTGTTTTTCAGATGGGTAGGTGTCAAGAACTGTGAAGAGTCTGAGATTACACTCCAGTTTCCAGCCAACACTTTACCCTGAACATCACAGATACTGGAGGAAGACAAAGTCCTTTGTCTCTGACCCAGCAGTGTCATGTTATCTGTGAGAGACCCAGGGAGAAATGTCCCCCAGCAGTGGGTATTCCAACTCCAAAGTCTTATCCCAAGGATCTCCTTGCCCAGTTTATCTAGTTCAAAGTCCCTAGAAACAAAGCCTGGGGCAAAGTGCATGTCTTAATGTGTATTGCAGGCTATGATCCCAGGGCGCGGAGAATGTGAAGGGAAGGGAAGAGAGGTGGGGGTGGAGGGAAAGCACGTGACCACAATATCACAAACAAAACCAAACAATTTCCCAGTGGTGTAAGACAGATTGTTAGGCCTTATAACAGTCACTTGTGGGAAGGAAGAAAGAGGTTGAATCGGCCACTTCCTTTCCGCAGAGGCATTCTCTAGCCTGCCCTTCCCAGCTGTTGCTGCTGGCCTCTCTGGGAAGCCCCTGGGGATGGGAGATTGAATGCCCCAAACGCCTGCCCTGGCCGTGGTGGGAGGTGGACCCCCTCCGCCAGCTCTTCTGCCTTTGACACTAACCATCGAGATCCTCAAGATGTGACCACGTCAGTTTCGTGTGGGCTTAGTGGGAGTAATAATGACACCTGCATTGCTTACTTTAAAAGATTAAGAGAGAAAATGTTTTGAAAAATTGAACATGCTATCAAAAAGCTAGTTATTATTTATTCATAGGTTTCTTATGCTCAAATCACAAGAGGAAGAAGAGAGAGTTGAACAGGACTTTGAAGGACAAGTAGAGGATACACAGGTGAGGACACAAGGCAGGGCTTCTCAGGTGGGCCATTGAGAGGAGCAGAGAACAGAGGTGGGAGAAGGGACATGATGTTGAGGATGGCAAACTCTGGTCAAAGGGCACAATCCAGTCCTCCACCTCTTTCTGTAGTAAGTTCTGTTGGGACACAGCCACACCCATTTGCTTATGCATTATCCTTGGCTGTTTTTGTGTACTTGTGACAGAGACCATGTTGCCTTTAAATAAAGCCTAAAATATTTACTGCTGGTCCTTTACAGACCCCTGATGTAAAAGAAAGTACCAAGTATAATCTAATGTAGGTAATTAGTGAGTATGAACTGCCTTTCCCTTTTCATCTTCCTCCTTTGTCTCGCAAGAATTAATCACATAATGGCTACATAATAAACGCTGATAAATGGCCTCACTCTTTGGAAAAGTATTTGGTACATGACTTACCAAACAGAGTTAATTCCAGAAATTTAAAAATTTGAAATCAAGACCATAACCTGTAAAGAATTTGAGGTAGTTTATTCTACCCCTTTTACACTAACTATATTAATAATTGAGGCACCGTCTCACACATAATCACCTACTATTTAAAATCTCCCTGTTCTAGAAAATCTGGAATTAATTGGGACTCAGCATTATAGTGACTCTTAAAAAAAAATCACAAACTGCTGAGCACTCTTTCCACAGGCAACCAAGCACAAGTCTGAAATATTCTCTAGTTTGGTTGGGTGGAAGAGTTATCTCTCATGTGACTTGGAATCCCCAATTCCTGGCACCTAGAAGGAATTAACAAGGACTTGATGAATAAATGAAGTATCTAGAGTGGTGCCTGGCACAGGCTAGGTTCTTGGTAAATGTCTGTTGAAATATCTGGCAAAATATTCTCAAATGAATGAGAATTTTCAGGCTGCAGAACACAGACCATTGCTGGATCCAAGCTGAAGCTCTCTGTAGCTTGCACACAGTAATTTAAAATCTACATCTAATTTATTTGTCAGAGCGATGTATAACCATTGGTTGGCCTCAAATACTGGATGAGCTACCAATCAATGCTATCTAACAAGAACAGCTACATGTCAACGATGGAGTGCTCGGTCAGGGGGGACCTCATGGCTGTGCTGCTTTAAGGCCAATTAACGGGTGTCTGACATCTTCCAGTAAATCTAAATTAAATGCATTCTTGTGAATTCTAATTTCAAGTGAGTTTAATTGAACTTGGGAGGGAAGCTACCATTTAGTGAGTAAAATGAAAATGAAGTAATTGAATATTTTTCCAGAATTGTATTTGAAATGTGCTCCATCAAATGTTGTTTCAGAACCCAAGTGACCAGCTGCATGCGGTTAATATTTGGAAAGGGAAGAAGAGTATTTAAATGTCAGCTTGTAGCCACTAGGAGGGTAAATACAATAGCCGGCTGTTCAATTACTAGAAGTGAGCTCTACTTGGCATTCAAATCTTTTTTTTTTTTTAAGTTAGAAGTTAAAGAATTAAGAGAATGAAGATGAATCTGAATGACTAAAAAACAAAAACCAAAACCTTTCTTCCCACTCCGCTCCCTCCCTAACGCATAAAAAGGAGAGCAGTACTATTTGAAAGTATTAGGTTTAACCAACTGATTACACATTAAAATGTTGAGTCCGTTGTTCAATAATTATTTGTTAAAGGCCTACAGTGTCCAGGCACTGTGGGAGATAAAGGATCAAACAGGACTCAGTCTGCAGCCTTTCTGTTCAGCCCTGAGATGGGAGCTGAGAATAACTTGGCATGGAAACGGTGAAGGTGATACACACCGTAAGAGCAGACACTGGAGGCTGAGGGAATGTAGACTTCTGACTGTGAAAACAAAGCACTCCTCTTAGCGGGGATGGTATTTGAGCTGTAAATATTTGCAGGAGGAAAGGAAAGCGTGGGACCTACTTGGAGGATGATGAAGCATTTAATTGGGTTGGTGTGGAAGATTTTTGGAATGAGATAGTATGAAATAAGTACATGTGAGGTGGTTATGGAGGTCCTCGAATGGGTTTGTACTTTATTCATTAGGCATCCTCTAAGCAGGGAAGAGATTTGACCAGAGATAGGAAATAAGAATCCAGATGTAATGCTCAATATCAATAATCATCAGAGAAATTCAAATCAAAACCACAATGCAATACCACCTCAGACCCATTAGGATACTCCTATGGAAAAAAAAAAAAGACGACAGAAAATAACAGCGGTTGGTGAGCATGCGAAGAAATCGAAACCCTTGTGCACTATTAGTAGGGACGTAAAATGGTACAGCCACTGTGGAAGATGGTATGGAGACTCTTTAAAAAATTAAAAATAAAATTGCCATGTGATCTAGCAATCCTACTTCTGGATATATATCCAAAAGAATTGAAAGCAAGGTCTCAAAGATATTCGTATGCCCACGTTCATGGCAGCACTATTCACAGCAGCTACGAGAGAGAAGCAACGCAAATGTCCGTCAACAGATGGATAAACAAAGTATGGTATATACATATGCTGGAATATTATTCAGCCTTAAAAAGGAAGGAAATCCCATCACAGGCTACAACATGAGTAAACCTTGATGACGTTATAAAAAGTGAAATAAGCCAATCACAAAAATATAAATAGTGTATGATTTCACTTATCTGAGGTATCTAAAGTAGTCAAATTCATAGAAAGTAGGAAGTTGCCAGGGCTTGGGAGAAGGGAGAACAGGGGAGTTATTCCTTGATGGGTATAAAGTTTCAGATTTGCAAGATGAAGAATTTCTAGAGATCTGTTTCACAACAATGTGAGTATACCTAACATTACTGAACTATACACTTAAAAATGGTTAAGGTGGTAAATTTTATATTATTTTTTACCACAATAACAAAGATGATGATGGTAAAGAATACGGATGAAACAGTGTGGTGTGAGTTGGTTTGGGGTTGGAAGAGAGAGGAAGTAGGAAATCTTTTTAGAGGCTGTTGCCCTAGGCCTGGTGGGAGGTAACCAGGGCAGGGACAGGCAGGAGGAAAAGGAGTTATCAAGACAGAATTAGCAAGATTTGACACCTGCTGGATATTGGATTGAGAGAGGGAGTCAAAGGTAGCTTGGAGATTCCCAACCTGTGCTAATGAGAAAATGTTGGAGGCTTTCTCAGAAATAGTGACTTATGTGGGGAGATAAGGAATTTGGTTTTGGATTAAATCTGACTGCAGGTTGTGGCCAATTGTGCTGGAGCTGGTCTGATTAAACTGTATGCTAAGAGCTGTTGGAAGCTCTCTTTTGTTTCTTCATTTTACATTTTCTCTCCTGTCTCCATATGTTTGACCTGCAGCTTCACAGTTAGGCTTGCTTGATTGTTTACTCCTAACTCTTCAAATGAAGGGTGGGTTGCACATTTTGGAATGCGCATCTCTCATGAATTCTTTCATTGAATCTCTCAATTTGGGGTTGAATGTTCTTCAGGAGTGGTTATGAAAAGTAGAGAGCTAGGAGTCTTCCTCTATTGAAAAATGCTCTTTCTCTCTCTTTAAAAAAAATTTTCCATCCTTTTTCATTAGAAACTTTATTTCCCAGCTGGTCAAATGGACACAATGCTCTTACCTTTTTAATATGGCATCTTATTCATCTAAGCTGGAAGCAGCCTCAGAGGTCTGAGCTTATTTCTTTACTTTAGGCACTTCACAGGGACCATAGATTCACAAATACATTTATGTCAGTGCTTTATAAGGTCACCACCTAAGGAGTCCAAGAGTGGTGGCCGTGGTAGATTTGTAATTCCAAATCTGTGTTTTCACGGTTAAGAGAATTCTGTTGAGGATGGAAAAAGAGTAATGAAATAGCTTGGTTTCACCCTGGCAGGGAGTGGTCTACAGAGATAATTATCCATTTGAGTGTTACAAAGTGCTTTTTAATGTTTACTGTATCAGGAGGTAAAAGAAACGTTTGGGGACACATTCAAAGGCCAGAATCTGGGATTGGAATGGGATGCAATTTTATGGTCTTTATCATGTCACTTATGGCAGAAAGAATTTTTATTACTGATATTTGTGGGCAAATGGTTGCAAATGTTGACATGAAGTTGAGCTTTGTTGAACACATGGCATAAATATTTCAGCCCTGAAAGGCTCAAATACTTAGAAAATTTACCTTAGGCTTTGGAGAACTGGTTACGTTCTGAGACAAAAACAATATTTGACTCTGTAAGAAATTGTAAATAATTTTTTGAAGTTGCAAATGTAATACATGTTCATTATAGAAAATTTAGAAAATATAGGTGAATAAAAATGGTCCGTATTCTCACCACACAGGAATAACCCCTGTTAACATTGTGTCACCTGTCCTTCAAGATTATGGGGGCGTGTCTGTGCATGCAAGTATGTGTGTGTGTGTTTTTAATGGGCCCTACTGTGCATATTAGTTTGAAATCTGATTTTTTAAATTAATATATCAGGTATACCTTTCCACATGACCTCTTCCACATTAAAAGAGAACTTTCTCTTTTAATATCTTTTATAAAGGTTATATAGTCCTTTATTATACAAATCTTCCCTGCTAGACATTTAGATTGATTTAATTTTGCACTATTGGTTTACACCTGTTATATCCTGGCTTAATGATTAATAGCATTTCCTTTTAATCTCAAAAGTGTCCCAGTTTGGACAATAAAGACTATGGCTACCCTAATCAGTAAGAAAAACTGTGAAAGCAGCCTTACAACTTAATTTTTATGCATTCCCAGTAATATTTACTTAGCATAACCCCTTAAAATAGCATTTCTATGTCAAATGGCATATATGTTTAAAGACTACTGATACATATCACTAAATTACCCTTCAGAAATGTTGTAAGGAGCCTTTAACTTCAGCCAATACTAATCAGTCCACTGAATGTAAATGTATGTTTCTAAAAATGTGCTTTCTGTTGACTTTGTTCAAAGTCATTGTGATCTTAGTAAGCTGGAAAATAAACATAGATGTTGCAGAGTATGAAGTGCTAGGAAGTGGAAGGAGGAAGGGAGAAATTGTAGAAAATGTTGGTGGTGCCTGGAGAACAAAAAGGTTAGAATGCTACAGCTATTTGATGGTAAACAAACTCCCACAGTCTTGATGCTAGTCATCATTACAATAATGGCTCCGTCTACTGAATGCTGAACATTTTCAATAAAGTACTTCTCAAAGCACTCTGTAAATAGATATTATTTTACCAAAGAGAGAACTGAGGCATAGGGATGTTAAGCAGGTGCACACGGCTAGCAAGCAGAACGAAGTTGGAACCTCGGTGTGTCCGTCGCTGACACCCACTTTCTTTCCATTTTTCCTTCCTGTCTTGGTTCTGTAACATCCTCTGTGTTCCGAACTTCCTCATTTCATGCCGTCAAACATTAAAGGCGGAGAAGGAGAGAGGTTGATAAGGGGCGGGGACCCATGATCCTGAACTCTGTAAGCCAGAGAGTTCTGTCCATAGTTCTTGCCAGATATGCCACTTCACTTCAAAATCTACCTGACTTTCCTAGCATTACTAGCATATAAAAACCTTCTTGTTAATTCTGTAATCGTCTAACAAAGAGGCAAGATGATGGGAAGAGAAAGTACTGGGCTTAGTGTCTCCTTTCATTGTGTAGTTCAGCGTTTCACCTGTTAGAGGACAAATTCCGATTCTCTGCCCCTTTGAGAATCATAATGTTAGAAAATAAGGGTAGAGCAGACGAACAGATGCCATCGAAACAAAAAAAATTCAGATATGCCCTTGACTATCACAAATCAGCATTTATTAGACTGACACTTAAAAACAGGTTGAAGATGTTGAAGCAGAGCATCTATTAAAAATGTCGGGTGGCAGTAGGAATGTGTGAGGAGCAATATAACTTTGACTTGTTATCATTGCATTATGATGGAGTATCTCCCATGGAAAATTATCCTTCAAAGACAGTCATTATCAAGTCTAATATTTTGTTAAAAAGGAGCCACTGAGTTATGATGTACAGAAAATGGTTGAAATGGGACCCTGAAATGGGATGGGGTTGAAGGGAAGCACTAAAATGAAAGTCAGGGTGTCTTTGGAGGCAATTCCTTAACTCTGCGACTCCAACTTGGAGAAGATGCCACTCACAGCAATGTCCCAGCCTCAGCTCGCCCTCCCAGACTTCTCTGTGACCTTGTCAGGAAGTACTTTCCTGCAGGTTAAAGCTATAATTACAGAATCTGGGGTAAGGGAGAATGTCTCATTTAAATCACGATTTTAACACACAGCAACAAGGCTACTGCAGAGGGAAGCTGAACATCTCTCCAGAATGGACCATGATTGCAGATGCTTCTCTGAAAACAGCTGTGGAGCTGTTGCTGTTCCCTACACAGTGAGTCTGCATTGACCCATGCCAGTGTGCCAGGTGGGGTGCAGTGCGCAGCCCTATTGCCTGCCCAGTCCCCTGTCTGTAGACGGGGCATTAACTGATTAGGTCCAGACTTTAGTCTTTGAACTGTTTCCTTTTCTCTGCATCAGGTGGGTTCACATCCTCTTTTATGAGATTTTCCCTTTTCAGCTTAATGAAGTGGAGGATTTTTTATTCACTCATCTTGTCCCAGTGTGCACAGGTTTTTACACTCACTGTGGCCCTGTTTAGTGCCCCTAGATGCCTCATTTAACAAGAAGTCTCTGGAATGTCTTTACCTCCCCAAAGTCGAGAATCAATGATCCTTTTTTTGTAGAAGTTGCTGGGTTTTCCTGGGTGAAAGATAGTAAAAGGCCAGGAGCTCAAGCCTGGGTACATGGTGGCTGCTGGGGACAGGCTCTTGCATGCATGGCATAGCATTCATTCATTTTTAAGTTTCTGATGTTACTATCATTTTATAAAGTTATTTCTCTGGGTCTAAACCAAGAATATCTACCTCAATTTTAATTCTCCTTTCTTTATTCAAGCAACTTTTTCCTGTTATTCATGTCCAATATCTTTAGAGCAGATTTGATAAGCTGTGCTATAGATCAGGGCTCTCCACCCTATGGTGAGTTGTAGAATTATTTCGTTATATATTACAATGTAATAATAATACAAATAAAGTTCACAATAAATGTAATGTGCTTGAATCATCCTGAAAGCATCCTCCCTCCCCAGTCCATGGAAAAATTGTCTTTCATGAAAATGGTCCCTGGTGCCAAAAAGGTTGGGGACCACTGCTGTAGATGATCACATTAGACAATGCATTTTAGTTATCTATTACTGGGTAATAAACCACCCTAAAAATTAAGACTTGAAAACAGCTATGATCCATTATTTCTTATGATTCTACAATCTGGGAAGAGCGGGGCTGGCAGTTTTCCTGCCTCGTTGTGGTGCCTCTCAGCCACAGTGCACTAGCAGCCGGGCGAGGCTGGAGGCCCAGGGCTTCACGCAGGTGTCTGGAGCTCCTCCCTGTGTCTGCTCCATGCGGCCAGCGTGGCCTTCCTCACAGCATGGTGGTCTCAGTATGGCTGGGTGTCTTAGAGGATGGCTAGCTCCCAACAGCACAAAAGTGGAAGCCTTTCTTAAAGGGGAGGCCTGAAACTGGCACAGTAACACTTCAACCACGTTTTATCAGTCAAAGCAAGTAGCAGCCTAGGCCAGCTGAGATTCAGGCTTTAGGTCTGGATGGGAGAGGCCACACTGGGGAAGAATTGGGGCAGCCGTCTTTCATCTTTGGAGACTCCTATACCACAAATTCATTTACATTCCTGAGCAGAATATTTGCAAACACAAATACTTTGGTATCTAACTTTGAATACCTTTTCAGTGCCAATGAACCTATATTTCTAAAACTCCTGATTTTATTGCCCTAGATTCCTTATTGGTAGTAGTTTACAAATCAGATGGTGTCAAAATAGTTTATCACAATGCCCATTTCTCCTCTTTTACTTTATATGTATATACTTTTTGTTTTGTTTTGTTTTTTAAGATAAATTCTTCCTCTGAAACCCAGGCTGGAGTGCAGTGGTGTACCATAGCTCACTGCAGCCTTCAACTTCTGGCCTCAAGTGATCCTCCAGCCTCAACCTCCAGAGTAGGTAAGACTGCAGGCACACACCACCATGCCCAGCTAATTTTTATACTACTTTTTTTAGGGATGGGGTCTTACTATGCTGCCCAGGCTGGTCTTGAATTCTTGGCCTCAAGCAAGCCTCCTGCCTCAGCCTCTCAGAGTGCTGAGATTATAGGCATGAGTCACTGCGCCAGCCTGTTTTAATAGAATTGAATATTGTCTATATGTTCTATAAAAAGAAGTATTTGTAGTGTAAGTGCCCTGTGACTATTTAAAATAACCTGCAGAGTTATCTTACACTTGACATTTAGTCCCACAGAAACATCCCTGCACAGCGTACAGCAATACAGCGTAGCAATAGAACGCACAGACTCGGGAGCCAGGTTGCCCAAGTTCGAATATGAACTCTGCCATGTACTAGCTGTGTAACTTTCAATACATTTCATAAGCTCTTTGTGACTCAGTTTCCTTATCTATAAGATGAGGGCAATAATAATGCTACCATATAAGGTTGTTATGAAGATTAAATGTGCTCAGAGCTGTACTTGACACATAAGTAGCACATAGGACGTTGTTGTTACACAGAGGGATCAGCACTGGGTGTTCGGGGTAGGTGGTGAGTGGGCAGTGAGACAAGTCACAAGGTCAGCTCCCATGCATGGAAGCCCATGGGTTCTGGTCCACACCTATGTCCCATCCATTTTGCCCCATCTAGCTCACTGGTGGATGCATGGCACAAATGTCATGCAGACTAGGCAGCACTTCCACGTCACAATGGGGTGCGACTGTGCCCCTTCTGTGTTGTGAAAGGAGAAGGCTATCTCCGTGACTCAGGCCATGATTGGCAGTTCTGGTCTCAAGCTACATGGCTAATGTCAGCCTTTCGGTGTTACACCAGAGCCCAAGAACAGGCTGGTCCTGTCTGAAAAAGACGTCTAACCCTCAGCATTGCTGGCATTCTTTTGCCCCAGGGCTCAGTTGCTCTTCAGTTTGTTTCCCTATTGGATGTCACCAAAGGCTCCAGTCCACACCCAGATTCATGCTGAGAATTCCAACACCACATTCTCAGCCAGGGCACAGGGCTCAAGCCTCCAGAATGCTGTGATGTCAGGAAAGCTGCTTCCTGGAGCAGGCACTAGTTAAAAAAGGAAAGAAAGAAAGAAATACAGCCTTCCTGAGCAGTTTGGATAGAAAATACTACAAAATACTCAACTTGGAGGTGGCTGGAAATATGCTATCCCAGGAATCCAAATAGTCCATCAGCTGCCCTCTTGCTAGTTGGTGGATCAGAGTGTAGGAGTTTTTCCTGATCTTGATGGAAATGTCTCCCCTCAGCCCCACACACTTAACCCCAAAGAATTGAATATATGATGCAGACTCTGGATCTTACTGGGTTAATGACCCATCTTCAGTTCCTTAGGCAACTCTCTAAAGCTTCAAAGTCTACTATTTAGTGTAGTTTCACCTTCACTCATGATCACTGATGTGTTGTACTAGCTACAGGCGTGTGGCTGGCACCAAAGGCCACTGTTCCAGTGAGCACACACACCTATGGCCATCGCAGGATATTAACACATCCCTGGGGCTGCGTGGTAAAGAGACTTCTGTGTCTTTCATTTTCAGTTGTTTAGCAGACTAGAAACCATGATAACAACTTTCCTATTAAATAAAATTTAAAAAGTTGACTAAACCTTTTAAATATATTTCAAAAGGCATCGGTGAGTTGAGAGAAATTAAAGAAACTCAGAGGGCACACTGGGCAACAGAGAGAAAGCCGTGTGCCAAATTAGGTGAACTTGACCATTGGCTTGTACAGCCGTGGAAGACAGCGGGGAAAGCCCCAGATGGGAAATCCCATTGCTCTGTCCAAAATGGGAAGTCTAATTGGAGACTCCCACTGTCCCAACCCACATTAACTTAGAACCCCAAATAGCTATACCCTCCATGTAAGGATAGAAAATAGAAATAAGTAGAAATAAGCCCCAGGGGGTAACAAGGAAAATGGCCTGTTTCAACTCTTGATTCTGAACGGAAGAGAAAAAATTCTACATGAGTTCAGAGCAGCTGGGCACAGTGGCTTGTATCTGTAATCCTAGCTACTCCAGAGGCTGAGGTGGGAGGATCCCTTGAAGCCAGGAGTTCAAGACCAGCCTGGGCAACATAGCAAGATCCCATCTCTAACAAAATGAAAAAAAATTAGCCAGGCATGGTGGCTGGACCTTTAGTCCCAGCTACTTGGGAGGCTGAAGCAGAAGGACTGCTTGAGCCCAGAGTTCGAGGCTGCAATGAGCTATGGTCGTGCCACTGCACTCCATCCTGATAACAGAGTGAAACACCATCTCTAAAAAAAAAAGAGAGAGTTGCTATACCCGTACAGTTTCTATGGTCTTGCATACTTTGTAGTGGTGTATGGGTGGTCTGAAAAACATCAGGTGAAAAATTGAGTTTTAATTGAAAGTCCAAGTAGATTGTGCCAGAGACAAATAGCATAAGGAAACAAATCCCCTCTGGAGGAACTCACCTATAACCAGGACCTCAAGAAGTACTCACAGGTCATGTTTTGGGGAAATAACAGACAGGAATTTCAGGTACAGGGACCCAGAGATGTTGTAGGTTCAGTTCTAGACCACCGCAATAAAGCAAATATCACAATAGAGCAAGTCACATTAACTTTTTGGTTTCCCAGTGAACATAATCATAGTCTATTAAATGTGCAATAGAATTATGTCTAAAAAACAATGCACATACCTTAATTTTAAAATACTTTATTCCCCAAAAACGGTAACAATTATTTGAGCCTTTAGCAAGCCATAATCGTTTTGCTGGTGGAGGGTCTTGCTCAATGTCATTGGCTGCTGACTGATCAGGGTGGTGGTTGCAGAAGGCTGGGGTGGCTGTGGCAATTTCTTAAGACAACAATAAAGTCTGATGCATCAATGGACTCTTCCCTTCATGAAAGATTTCTTTTTAGCATGCAAGCAATGCTGTTGGACAGCATTACACCCACAGTAGAATTTCTTTCAAATTGGAGTCAATCCTCTCAAACTGCCACTGCCTTATCAACTAAGTTTATGGAATATTCTAAATCCTTTTTTGTCCTTTTAACACTGTTCACGACATTTTCACCAGGACTAGATTTCATCTCAAGAAACCACTTTCCTTGTTCATTCATAAGAAGCAACTTCTCATCTGTTCAGGTTTTATCATGAGATTGCAGTAATTCAGTCACATCTTTGGGCTCCACTTGTAATTCTAGTTCTCTTGCTATTTCCACTCCATCTGTAGTTACTTCCCCACTGAAGTCTTTAACCCCTTGAGTCATCCATGAGGGTTGGAATTAACTTCTTCCAAACTCTTGTTAATGTTGCTATTTTGTTTGTTAATATTGCTATTACATGAATCATGGATATTCTTAATGGCATCTAGAATGGTGAATTCTTTCCAGATTTTTTTCAATAAACTTTGCCCAGATCCATCAGAAAAATCACCATTTATGACACCTTTAGCCTTATGAAATGTATTTCTTAAATAATCAGGCTTGAATGTTCAAATGATTCCTTTATCCATGGGCTACAGAATGGGTGTTGTGTTAGTGAGCATGAAAACAACATTCATCTCCTTGTACATTTTCATCAGCGGTCTTAGGTGACCAAGTGCCTTGTCAATGAACAGTAAAATTTTTAAAGGGATCGTTTTTTTTCTTAGCAGTAGTTCTCAACAGTGGGCTTAAAATACTCAGTAAACTATGCTAAACTGATGTGCTGTCGTCCAGGCTTTGTCGTTCCATTTCTAAAGCACAAGCAGAGTAGATTCAGCATAATTCTTAAGGGCTCTAGGATTTTTAGAATGATAAATGAGCATTAGCTTCCACTTAAAGTCACCAGCTGTATCAGACCCTAATAAGAGAGTCAGCTTGTTCTTTGAAGGTTTGAAGCCAGACATTGACTTCTCCTGTCTACCTATCAAAGTCATAGATGGCATCTTCTTCCCATAGAAGGCTGTGTCATCTACACTGAAAATCCATGGTAGCCACCTTCATCCGTTATCTTAGCGTGGTCTTCTGGATAACTTGCTGCATATTCTACATCAGCATTTTCTGCTTCTCCTTGTCGTTTAATTTTATGAAAATGGTTCATTTCTTAAACGTTGTGAACCGACCTCTGCTAGCTTCAAACTTTTCTTCTGCAGCTTCCTCACTTCCCTTAGCCTTTATAGAATGGAAAAGAATAAAGACCTTGCTCTGGATTAGGTTTTGGCTTTAAGGAAATATTGTGGCTGGTTTGATCTTCTATCCAGACCACCGAAATTTTCTTTATATAAGCAGTAAGGTTGATTCACTTTTTTTCTTTTTATCATCCATATATTCAATGGAATAGCACTTTTAATTTCCTTTAAGAACTTTTCCTTTGCATTCACAATTCGGTTAACTCTTTGGTGCAAGAGGCCTAGCTTTCAACCTGTCTTGGCTTTCAACATGCCTTCCTCACTAAGCTTAATCATTTATAGTTTTTGATTTGAAGTGAGAGATGCATGACTTTTTCTTTCACTTGAACACTTAGAGATCACTGTAGGGTTATTAACTGGCCCTGTTTCAATATTGCTGTGTCTCAAGGAATAGGGAGGCCTGGGGGGGCAGGGAGACAGACAGGAATGGCTGGTTGGTAGAGTGGTCAGAACACACACAACATTTATTAAGTTCACTATCTTCTTTGGATGAGGTTCTTGGTGTCTCAAAACAATTAAAATATTAACATCAAAGATCATTGATCACAGATCACTATAACAGATATAGTAATAGTGAAAAAATTTGAACTACTGTGGGAATTATCAAAATGTGACACAGAGACCTAAAGTGAGCACATACTGTTAGAAAAATGGCACTGATAGACTTCTTTGATGCAGGGTTGCCATATACCTTCTATTTGTAAGAAATGCAATATCTGCCAAGTGCAGTAAAGTGAAGCACAATAAAATGAGGTATGTCTGTATTGATATTAATAGACACAGATTATAAAGTAATTATATTTAATATGTTTAAAGTAAT
>CAUYRT010028009.1:0-15296 GCA_963574885.1 Lepilemur ruficaudatus | reverse complement strand
CTCTTGCTCAGGCTGGTTTCGAACTCCTGACCTTGAGCGATCCGCCCGCCTCGGCCTCCCAGAGTGGTAGGATTACAGGCGTGAGCCACCGCGCCGGGCCATTCTATTTTAAAATATCTTTGTAAGGTTCCCCCTAAATTAGCTCTGTGGAAATAATTTCTCTCTTCCACAGTTGTTTTGTATTTGTTTAAAATCAGCAAAGCCATTTTTTCTTTTGACTTCCTTTTATTTCCTTCTTCTTTTGTCTAATATAAGAATATTTTAAACCAGTGAAATATTCTGAAGAGTTAAATATGGAGGAACAGGAGGCTCCAGTTCTCATCCTCTCCATAGAAACATGAATTTTGGCAACCACCCATTAATTAAAGTAATTTTGTGGGATGATGTAGTCCAGCTTAGGTTTCAGTACTTTGATAGAGCAAAATATCCAGGAGTGGATGCATTGAAGAGAGTGAGAAGAGCAGTTTCCCTTTACTCCTGATCATCTCTCTCCTAAGGTAGCACAGCTTGGTTTTGAGAGAAGCCCCCTTAGTCTGCAATTTTTCCCAAAGAGTCAGTCCTATCAGTCTCGCTATCATAACTCAACAGGGGTGGGAAACCTGCTGTTTTTTAATTAATTACAGAATTAAAAAGATTTATTCTGCGAAATTTGGATTCAGTCAAAAGGCTTCACTTAAGGACCAAGAAGGCCACAGGCTCCCCACCCCTGCAGCATATGGCTCCAAAGAGACGTTTCCAGTTATTTGTCTTTGGCTCTTTAGGTGCATTGAGTGTCCTCCCTCTGATCTGCACAAAGAAGATGGATGCTACATTTCTCAGCCTCTTTTCCCAACTACAAGTTAGGTTCATCCAAAAGGGGACATTGGCAGGTGAATAGCATGCAGAGGGAGAAGAATTACAACATTTTCTCTCTTCTTAGCACTGGCTGCATCTTCCATGTGACCTCTAATCTACTTGGAAGCTTCTGTTCTGATTTTGGATTCTTCCTGATAACTTGACTTCTGGCTTCTGTGCATACCTCCTGGCATTGTTGTCCTAGCCCTAGGAGTAGAAGCAGATTTCTACTGTGGCTAATTTCTGGATTGCTCTCCCACCCCTTGTTTGGCTTTCTGATGCTTGAAGGGGCTTTGTTAAGTAGTTCTCATACTAAGTCTCTTCCACTGAACTACCTATTTTTCACTCTGTTTTTTGTACTGGACTCTAACTGATATATGACTTAAGATTAGATTGTACTTGCTATTAATTTAATTTACATCTTGAATTTTAGTTTTGGAGATGGGTGGAATTGAGGGTCCAAAATCCTGGAGAGAGAGATATCATAGAAAGAGAGACCAATACTCTGCATGAAATTCTCTCTTGAGGCATTTGCCAATTTCTAAGAGCCTGAGAAACCAAACAGAATTTAAGAGATTAAAAAACTAAGCAGATATTTCAGTAATCTCAAAGAATGACAGTGAGTGAGAGAGAGAGAGAAAGGGAGAGAGAGGAGAATGTCTTAAGGCCTGTCACAGAGGAGGGAGCTTGGAAACAGCACAGACATATAGCTTAGACCCCAAAATGCCTCCCTCTGGGAATAAGAACAAACTGGAAGTAGGTCAGTCCTCACAATGTCTAAAACAAAATCTCAAGACATCTCAATTTCTGATTAAATCAAGGTGGTCTTCCCAAGGTGGTCTGTCAGAGGAAAATTAAATTCTGTCTAGAAAAATACAAATCATCCAAAGCCTCTATATTTTTAAAAATACAATAAAACAAACTAAGCATGACAGAAAAAAAGATCATATCGCCAAAAGTCAAAAGAAAAAAGAGAAAAGGAACAGAGCCATAATGTAATACAACTCCAGTTGCATTACTATAACTCCAGAATTTTAAGTTATCAGTCAGGAACTTACTAAAAAAAAACCCTACAATTTATGTGTTCAAGAAAAAAGATGGAAAATTTCACTGCACAACTGAAATCTGAAAAAAGAGTTTAGTGGAAATTGTTGAACTAAAATAATATTAATATATGGGTTCAACAGCAGTTTGATTGCAACATAACCAATTAGTAGTAAACCAAAATATGGGTCAGTGGAAAATAGGCAGGTTAAAACACAAAGAGAAATATAAAAAGGGAAAAAATTAAGGCATGACAAAAAGTCTAAATATGTATATTTGAATCTCAGAAGGATAAGAGAGAAAGAATAGGGCAGAAAAGATGTTTATACAGTTACAGGCTAAGAATTTCATGAAATCTAATGAAAACCTTCAAGACCAAATTCAAGAAGCTTTGCAAATAATAGCAGAATAAACAGACATAAATCCACACTAAGTAAATTATAGTAAAACTACAGTAATCAAAAAGTAAAAATCTTAAAAGTAACCTGAAAAAAAAGAGCTTATTAACTTCAAACGAGGAACAGTAAGATTGACACAACAATACAAGGCAAAACAATATCAAATTCTAAAATGAAACATCTGTTAACCTAGAGTTCTGTATTTCAAAAATAATGGTAAAATACTTTTAAGAAAAATAAAAAGAAAATGTATTATCAATAGTATCACACTAAAATAAAGAATTAAAATATGAAGGGAAAGATGTCATATTAATTAAAGACTTTATTCAAGTAAAAACTATTAAAGACATAAATTTCTTTGTCCCTAAGAAGATTTATAACATAGACATAAATATATATGATATATAATTTGCTGTATAAAATGATATTAGTAAAAGGATATTGACAAATACAATTCATAGTTGGAGATTTTAGCATTTCTGTCACAGTAATTGATGAAAAGATAACTAAATCAGTCGAGCTATAGACTTTCATAAAATAACAAACAAATGTCATCTTATCTATATATATATCACTACACCACTACA
The DNA here is from genome assembly GCA_963574885.1 of Lepilemur ruficaudatus. Classification (NCBI taxonomy): domain Eukaryota; kingdom Metazoa; phylum Chordata; class Mammalia; order Primates; family Lepilemuridae; genus Lepilemur; species Lepilemur ruficaudatus. The sequence goes on along the minus strand of CAUYRT010028009.1, from coordinate 12,433 downwards.
CCCCAAACCTCCAGAATATATTATCTTTTACCGTGCATGCATAATCTTTACCAAAATACAGCATATGATGGGCTTTAGTAACACTTCCACAAATTTCAAAAATTAGAAATCTTACATAGTATACACTTTGAACATAGTGGAATCAATCTAGAAATAAAATCCCCAAATTCTTGAATATTAAGAAAATATATTTAAATAAATCAATGGCCAAAGAATAAATCATAATGAAAATTAGAAAATATTTTGATTCAGATTGGCTGGGCACATTGGTTCTTGCTTACAATCCTAGCAATTTGGGATCCCAACATGGGAGGATCACTTGAGGCCATACCCAAACAACAAATTGGTCAAAGAAGAAATTAAAACAGAAATCCAAAAATGTGTTGAGAAAAATGAAAATGGCAACACAACAACATAAACTCATAGGATATAGAAAAAGCAGTTCTAAAAGGAAAATTTATAGAAAAAAATGTGTACATTAAAAACAATGAAAAATTTCATATAAACAGCTAGAAACAATAATGATTAGAGCAGAAATAAATTAAATAGAGACTAGAAGAACCATACAAAAGACCAATGAAAGTATGAGTTGGTTTGTTTTTTAAGACAAACAAAAATTGGAAAACCTATAGCTAAAATAACAAAAAATTAGAGACTACTGAAATCAATAAAATTATAAATTAAGGTGAAGACATTACAATGATACCACAGAAATACAAATGATCATAAAAGGCTACTATGAACAAAGAAATGCCGACAAATTGTATAACTAGGAGAAACATATAAATTCCTAGAAACAAACAACTTATCAAGACCAAAATATAAAAAAATAAAAAATCTGAATGAGTAAGGAGATAGAATCAGTAATAAATTTTTTCCAATAAGTGAAAGCCCAGGAATAGATAGCTTCACAACTGGATTCTGCCAAACTTTTGAAGAAGGATTAACAATAATCCTTCTCAAACTTTTTCAAAAAATTGAAGCAGGTACACTTTTAAACTTTTACTACAAAGCCAGCATTATCCTAATACCAAAAATAGACAAAGATACTATAAGAAAAGAAAATTATAGGCCAATATCCCTGAGGCACAGAGATACAAAATCCTCAACAAAATACTAAAAAACTGAATTCAACAGCACATGAAACGGATCATACACTATGGTCAAATGGGATTTATCTCTGGGATGCAAGGATCATGTAACATATGAAAATTAATAAATGTGGTTTAACACATAATAAGAATGAAGGATAAAAATCACATGATCAGCTGGGCACAGTGGCTCATGCCTATAATCCTGACAGTTTGGGAAGCTGAGACAGGAGGATACCTTGAGGCCAGGAGTTGGAGACCAGCCTGAGCAACATAGCAAGACCCTGTCTCTACAAACATAGAAAAAGTAGCCAGTCATGGTGGCATGCACATATTAAATTCTAGCTACTAGGGAAGCTGAGGAAGGAGCATTGCTTGAGCCCAGGTATCTGAGCTATGATGACACCACTACACTCTAGCCTGGGCAACAGAGCAAGACCCTGTCTCAAAAAAAAAAAAAATCAATAGATGCAGAAAAATAATTTGACAATATTTAACATTGTTTCATGACTAAAATTCTCAACAAATGAGGTAAAGAAAGAATGTGCTTTGACATAATAAAGACCTTATATGGGAAGCTCACAGCTAAAACACACTCAAAGGTTAAAAGCTGAAAGATTTTCCTCTAAGATCAGGAACAAAACAAAAATGCTCATTCTTGCCACTTCTATTCAACATAGCGCTAGAAGTCCTAGACAGAGCAATTAGGAAAGAAAAAGAAATAAATGTCATCCAAATCATAAAGGAAGAAGAAAAATTTTCTGTTTGCTGATGACACGATCTTATATACAGGCATAGCTTGTTTTATTGCATTTTTCCTTATTGAGCTTCACAGATATTGTGTTTTTTTACAAATTTAAGATTTGTAACAATCCTGGCTAAGGATTGTTACTGGTTCCCCCACCCCCTTTTTTAACAGCATGTACTCAATTTGTTATCTATGTGTCACATTTTGGTGATTCTGACAATATTTCAAACTTTATTATTATTATATCTGTTATGGTGATTGTGATCAGTGGTCTGTGGTGGTACTTTGTATTTGCTTTGGGGCACCAAGAATTGCTTCCATATGAGACAACAAATTTAATTGATAAATGTGTGTATTTTGACTGCTTCACTCACTGGCCATTTCCTGTCTTCCTCTCTTTCTCTCTGGGGCCTCTCTCTTCCTTGAGGCACAACAAGGTTAAAAGTCTAATTAATAACCCTACAATGGTCTCTGAATGTTCAAGTTAAGTGAAGAGCTGTGTGTCTTTCACTTTAAAACAAAAGCGAGAAATGATTAAGCTCAGTGAGAAAGGCATGTCAAAAACTGAGACAGGCCTCTTGTGTTTCCCAAAATTAGCCAAGTTGTGAATGCAAAAAAAAAAAAAAGGAGTTCTTGAAGAAAATTAAAAAGTGAAGCAGGCTTATTGTTAATATAGAGAAAGCTTTAGTGGTCTGGATAGATCAAACCAGCCAAAACATTCCCTGAAGCTAAAGCCTAATCCAGAACAAGGCCCTCTAACTCTTTAATTCTATAAAATCTGAGAGAGGTGAGGAAGCTGCAGAAGAAATTTTTGAAGCTAGCAAAGGTTGGTTCATGAGGTGTAATAAAGGAAGCTGTCTCCATAACATCAAAGTGCAAGGTGAAGCAGTGAGTGCTGATGTAATGGATTTTCAATGTACATGAAATAGCTTTATATTAGAAGATGCCATCTAGGACATTCATAACTTGAAAGAAGTCAAAGTTTGACTTCAAAACTTCAAAGGACAGACTGACTCACTTGATAGGGGCTCAAGTAGCTGGTGAGTTCAAGTTGAAGTCAATGTTAATTTACCACTCCTAAATCTTAGAGCCCTTAACAATTATGCTAAATCTATGCCTGTGCTCCATAAATGGAAATACAGCCCAATTGACAGGACATCTATTTATATTATGGTTTATTAAATATTTTAAGCCCATTGTTGAGATCTACTGCTTAGAAAGATTCCTTGAAAGTATTACTGCTCACTGACAATCCACCTAGATACCCAAGAGCACTTATGAAGATGTACAAGGACATTTATGTTGTTTTCACACCTGCTAACACAACATCCTTTATGCAGCCCAATGAACAAAGAGTAATTTTGACTTTCTAGTCTTATTATTTGAGAAATGCATTTTGTTAGGCTATAGCTGCTTTACATAGTAATTCTTCTGATGATCTCAGCAAACTAAATTGAAAATTCTGGAAAAGATTCACCATTTTAGATGCCATTAAGAACATTTGTGGGCTGGCAAGCTGGCTCACACCTGTAATCCCAAAAGTTTGGGAAGCTGAGATGGGAGATTTGCTTGAGGACAGAAGTTTAAAACCAGCTTGGGCAACATAGCAAGACTTTGTCTTTACAAAATATTAAAAAGTCAGCTGGGTGTGACGGTGCATGCCTATAGCCTTAGCTACTCTGGATACTGAGATGGGAGGATCTGTCAAGCCCAGGAGTTCACGGTTACAGTGAACTCTGATTGCACCACTGCAATCCACCTTGAGTGACAGAGTGAGACCCTGTCTCTAAAAAATAAATAAAATTTGTGATTCATAGGAAAATATCAAAATATAATCATTAACAAGATAACAGGTGTTTTTAAGAAGTCGATTCCAACTCTCATGGATGACCTTGAGGGGTTCAAGAGTTAGGAGGAAGAAGTAACTACAGATGTGGTAGAATTAGAAAGAAAACTGGAATTAGAAATGGAACCTGAAAATGGGATTGAATAGCTACAATTTCATGATAGAACTTGGATAGATGAGGAGTTTCCTTTTACGGATGAGCAAAGAAAGTGGTTTCTTGAGATGGAATCTACCCCTTGTGAACATGCTATGAACATTGCTGAAATAACAACAAGGGATTTAGACATTATATAAAGTTAGTTGATAAAGTAATAGCAGGCTTTGTGAGGATTCAGTCCAATTTTAAAAGGAGCTGTACTGTGGGTAGAATTCTATCAAACAGTACCACATACCTCAAAGAAACCTTTCATGAAAGGAAGAGTCAGTAGATGCAGCAAACTTCATTATTGTTTTATTTTATGAAGTTGCCACAGCCACCTCAATGTCTAGCAACCACCACCCTGATCATTCAGTAGCAAAACCCTTCACCAGAAAAATGATTATGATTCACTTAAGGGTCAAATGATAGTTAGGCTGTTTTTTAGCAATAAAAATCTTTTAAAACTAAGGTATATATATTTTTCAGACATAATGATATTGTACACTTAATAAACTACAGTATAGTGTAAACAATTTTTATTTGTACTATAAATAAAAATTGTGTGTGTGTGATTCACTTTATTATAATACTCACTTTATTGCTGTGGTCTCAAACTGAACTAACAGTATCTCTGAGGTGTGCATGGATAGAAACCCCTAAAGAGTCTACCAAAAAAACTGTTAGAACTAATAAACAGATTCTTTAACATTGCAGAATACAAAATTAACATTAAAAATCAGTTTTCTTTTCATACAATAACAATAAAATATCCAAAAAAAGAAATAAGAAAATAATCCCATTTACAGTAACATAAAAAAATAACATTATTTGGTAAAAATTTAACCAAAGAGTATAAATATCTGTACATTGAAAACTGTAAAATATTGTTGAAAGAAATTAAAACAGACACAAATAAATTGAAAGGCCTTTTGCATTCATGAGTTAGACAAATTAATATTGTTAAAAAGTCCATACTATTGAAAAATATTCACAAGCCCCAATGCAATCCTTATCAAAATTCTAATTGTATTTTTCATAGAAATACAAAAACAATAGTAAAATTCTGATGAAATGACAAAAGACTCCAAACAGCCAAGCAATCTTGAGCAAGAAGAACAAAATTGGAGACATCACGTTTCCTTATTTCAAATTGTATTATGAAGTTACAGTAATTAAAACAGTATGGTACTGGCAGACACATAGTCCAATGAAACAGAATAGAGATCCCCAAAATGTATCTATTTATATATATGGCAAACTAATTTTCAACAAATTTGCCAAGAATACACAACAAGGAAAGGATAGTCTCTTCAATAAAAAGTTTTAAAATAACTGAATATCTACATTAAAAAGAAAGAAATAGAACCCTTATATCATACACAAAAATTAACTCAAAATGAATTAAAGACTTAAACATAAGACCTGAAAGGATAAAAGCCCTAGCAGAAAATGTAGCGGGAAGGCCTCTTGACATTGGTATTGACAATGATGCTTTGGATACATCACCAAAACAATGGGCAATATAATAAAAAAATAAACAAATATGATTGCATCAAACTAAAAATATTCTCAGCAAAGGAAACAGTAAACAAAATAAAAAGGCAACCTAGATTTGGATAAAACATTTTCAAACCACATATCTGATAAGGGGTTAATATCCTAAATACATAAGAAACTCATACAACTGAATATCAAAAATACAAAAACAAAAACCAAATAAGCCAATTAAAAGATGATCAAAGGAACTGAATAAACATTTCTCCAGAAAAAGACATACAAATAACCAACAGGCATATGAAAAGATACTGAACATCACTAATCATCAGGAAAATGCAAATCAAAACCACAATGGAGATATCACCTCATACCTGCTAGAATGGCTATTATTACCACAGCAAGAATAAAAAATAACAAGTGTTAGCAAAAATTGGAGAAAAGAGAACCATTGTACACTGTTGGTGGCAATGTAAACTAATGCAGCCATTATGGAATACAGTATGAAGATTCCAAAAAATTTGAAAATATTAATAGAATTACCAATAGTCCCATTTCTGAGTATATATCCAAAGGAATTGAAATCAGGATCTGAAAGAGATATCTGCATTTCCAAGTTAATTGAAGCATTCTTCCCAATAATTAAGCTATGGAAACAACTTAATGTCTAGTGACAGATGAATGGATAAAGAAAATGTGATATGTTCATACAAAGGCATGTTACTCAGCCTTAAAAAAAAAATACTGTCATTTGCAACAATATAGATGACCCTTGAAAACATTACACTAAATGAAATAAGCTGAAGACAGAAAGTCATGTACTTCATGATCTCACTTATATGTGGAATCTATAATTATCAAAATCATAGTAGCAGAGTAGAATAGTGGTTGCTAGGGTGTGGAGGGAGAAGGTTATGGGTAAGCAATGGATAAAGCATACAAAATTTCAATTATGCAATATAAGGAAGTTATGGAGATCTATTATACTATATATAGAATAGTGCTGCATATTGAGCTAGTTTGTAGTTAAGTGGATGTCCTCACTTTATAATTCATTAAGCTGCAAGCTTAAGATTGGTGTACCTTAATGCTGATATTATTTAATGTATTTCAATAAAACTCTTTATTAAAAAATTCTGAGAAAACCTAGATGACATTGGGTTTGCTAATGAAGTTTTAAATATAGCACCAAAAGCACTATCCTTGAAAGAAAAAATATTGGTAAGTTGGACTTTATTAAAATTCAAAACTTTTGCTCTGTGAAAATCCTTGTTACAAGAATGAAAAGACACACCACAGACTGGAAGAAAATATTTGCAAAATATATGCTATAAAAATATCTTATGACCCAAATATGTAAAGAGCTCTTAAGCTCATTAATATAAAAACAGCCCAATTTTAAAAATGGGCAAAAGATCTGGACACTGAATCAAAAAAGATACACAGATGGCAAATTGGCACACAAAAATATTTTCAATATGTGCCATTAAGGAATTTCAAATTGAAACAATGAGGTACCACTATACACCTATTAAAATGGCTAAAATTAAAACAATACCTAAAACCTGCAAATACCAAATGCTGGGGAGGATGTTGAACAACAGAAACTCTCATTCATTGTTGCTGGGAATGCAAAATGGCACAGCCACTTTGGTAGCTTTTTATAAAGCTAAATATAGTCTTGCTATATTTAGCAAGGAGCAATCATACTCCTAGATGTTTACCCAATTGAGGTGAAAACTTATGTCCATACAAAAAAAAAACTGTATACAAATATTTATAGCCGCTTTATTCATTATATCAAAAACTAGAAGCAATTAAGATGTCCTTAATAGATGAACGGATAAACAGATTGAGGTATATCTATACAATGGAATACTATTCAGTAATAAAAACTTAACGAGCTATTAAGCCATTACAAAACATGGGTGAATGTTAAATTCCTATTACTGAGTGAAAGAATAAGGAATAAAGTTTGAAAAGGCCCTAGCTGTCCATTTTTATGACATTATAGCAAAGGAAAAATTCTAGAGATGATAAATAAATCAGTGGTTGTTACTGTTTCAGGGAAGACATGCAGGGGAATTTATAGAATTGTGAGACTATTCTGTATGATGTCATAATGGTGGATATGTGATGCTATGCATTTGTCAAAACCTACAGAACTTTACAACACATAATGAACTTTTTAAAAGTATTCACACTTACAAAAATTTAAGAGTTCAATAGAATTCAGATGGTGACAAAAAATCTAACTGTATCACAAACAGATGAAACAACCTCATGGCAAGGAATGGGGGAAAAGTTTCTGACCTAAGTAACTTTGGAAATAAGTGGAGCCTGCAAGACTAAAGGAGAAAGAAACTCTACATGAGCACTGTACCCTAGTTGATAAAAGTTTATTTTTTCTGTAGTGGTACAACTTAACAAATATGAAACTGCTCCGTATGTATACTGGGATACAACAATTAAGTAAATGGATGGCAGATGGTAAGAAGCAGGTGTCTCACTGTTGGAGTAGAAGATTACAGATAGGTAGGGGAGAAGTCTGCCATGGATTAGAGTTGGAGATATCAGTGTAAAGTCATGTTTAGCCGAATATAGATGCATATGGTTCAGCATAGAAATGCATACTTTCCACATATATACATGTGTTAGTATACACACATATACAATTGACCCTCCGAATCCATGGGTTCTGCATCTAGGGATTCAAGCAACTGTGGATCTGAAATACTTGAGAAAAGAAAAATTTTACAAGTTTCCAAAAATCAAAACTTAAATTTTCTATGTGCAGAGTACAAAGTTGAATCCATGCAAATAAAGTAATGTGTAGGCATTGCATTAGGTGCTATTAATATAAGGATCTGGAGACGATTTAAAATATATAGGAGGATGTGTATTGGTCATTTGCAAATACCACGCCATTTTATATAAGATACTGAGTATCCATGGATTTTGGTATCTGCACGGGGTTGTGGAACCAGCCCTCCATGGATACCAAAGGATGACCATATTTCTTTGGTCTATCAGCTGAGTGGGCCAAGAAGAAAGGATACCCAGTAACAAAGATTACCTAGTGCTTCGATCTTGTTTTCAATATTATTGTCCAATGAAAAGAATCAGAGATCCTTACAGAAATGGCTGATTCTAGGACTGGGGCAGGAAACACACAAGATGAATCTAGAGTATCTTGTGATACCAGAACATAAGAGTACTAAAAACAAACAGACAAACAAAACATCCCACAATAATGGATGCATGTCAAACAGACACAGGAGCCAACTAAAAGAGCTCCCAATGACCAGTGCTGCATGTAATTTGAGCAACAATATAAAGTAATATTGAATTTTAAACCAATGTGAAATAAACGTCTGTGAGTCCATAATGATATAAGTAAATTATTTATTTAATATACAATCATGTACCAGATAATGATGTTTTGGTCAACAAAGGACCACATATAAGACAATGGTCCCAAAGATTATAGTCAAGTTGCCTATATAAGTATACCATTTTTTCTCTTTTATGCCACAATTTTTAAAATTTACAACTTTTGCTGTTACAAAAGACTCTCTAATGATCACACTTGTATTTGTTGATTTGGGCAGATGAGTGACAATTTCTCAGGGGTCTTTGCTCAGATGTGAGTAGTTGGGTCATTATCTTTCAGCATTATCAAATTCCAGTCTCCTATCCAGGAAATTTGTACAAATTCTTAACTCCAGGTGAATTATTCAACTATACCACAAATACTTAGAGTCATCACATATTTTAAACATTGCTAATCTAAAGTATGTGAAATGATCCCTCAAGATTATTTTGTTTTGGATTTTCCTATTTATAAGACTAAGCATTTTTTTTACACAAAGTTTTGTCTTTTGAGTGAATTATGTTGTTTTTTCATTCATTAATATTTTGAATTTTTTGCCTTTTTCTGTTTGTTGACATTAATATGTGGTAAAATAAATTGTTCTATTCTGAGGCTCATAATTTCATTTCACTGATAGTGACGTTTTTGTGAAAAAATTATACCATTTCTTTATTGTACTTTTTCTATGTTTAGATATGCAAATATCACTGTATTATAATCATTTACAGTATTGAGTACAGTAACATGCTATTCAGGGTTGTAGCTTAGCAGCAATAGGCCATACCATGTAGCCTAGGTGTGCAGTAGGCTATACAATCTACGTTTGTGAAAGTACACTCTATGATGTTTGCACAATGATGAAATTGTGTAATGACGCATTTCTTAGAACATATCCCCATTGTTAAGTGATACATGACTTCATATAAGCAAAGAAGGAATGAGAATTCCAAAAATGTATGTAGATATTCCACCTTTAAGGCGATAGAACACAATTCTTCACTCTTTAAGTGTTAGCTTTTCATAGTGACTTCCTTCTAAACAGTACAATCTGAAAAGGGGGGGGGCAAGTAACTGCACTACAGAGAAACCTGAAACCACTATCTAGCCAAGTAGCCAACATTAAGATCAACAATGATATATATTAATATATAAATATATATTAGAAATATATATTAATAATATATTTTAGAAATATATATTAATATTTGAGAACCCTTGATAGGACCTGATGAAAATGGCATTTTATCTCTGTGATTTTCTTCCCAAAATACATAACCCCAGGTTATTCATGAGGGAAATATCACACAAATTCCATGTGAGGGATGTTCTATAGTATACCTGGCCACTACTCCTCAAAGCTGTCAAGGTCATCAAAAAAAAAAAAAAAAGGAAATTCTGAGAAACTGTCACAGCCAAGAGCAGCCTAAGGAGATATGACAACTAAATACAATGTGGTATTCTGGATAGGATCCTGCAATAGAAAAAGGATATTAGGCAAAAATTCAGAAAATCTGAGTAAACTATGGACTTCTGTTAAAAAAAAATGTATCAAAATTGGTTAATTGATTGCAAAAAATGTACCATGCTGATATAACTTGTTAATAAAAAGAGAAACTAGGTATAGGGTATGTGGAAATTCTCTGTATTATGTTTACAATTTTTCTTAAACCCAAAATTATTCTAAATTTTTCTTAAAAGTTTATTAGAAGATTCTCTTGAGGCTTCTATAGATACTCATGCTTCCAAGCAAGTTTTGGAAATCTGCCACTGGAAGTTTTCTGGGTCAGATTATGACTCCAGTGTGGTTTCCATTATAACTCCCACCCCCTCATTTTGACTCACTTAAGTACCTCTTTACAATGAGAGAATATATAAGAGAATGGCCTGTGCCTACATGGTGCAAAAGCATCTCCCAGTGTTTTATTACCTCAATGATAGTACAATTCTTCCTGACTACAATGATAGTTAAAGCAACCAATTTTTCTCTCTCTATCCCTTAAGTGATCATAGTGAACACATTTTGTTAAGGTCTTATTATTAAACTTACTAGTTCTAAATTATTCAATTGATTGCAGTCCTACCTTTATCATACTTCCACAGTGTCCATACTTCACACTGGAGTTGCAAGAGCTCCCTATTTCCAATTCTATCAGCACTTTTATTCTCACCTGAATGCTGCCTTGAGAATCTTTGAGGTCTCTTCCCCTTTCTCCCGTCCATTGATCAATCCAGGTTGGCCTATCAGTTAAATCAATCCTTCACTGGTCTCTTTTTACCTCTTGTCACTTTTACTTATTACCTGTCATATAATTGCAGGTGAGATATAAAGATGTAAGTTTCTATTCTCAGCTGGGTCTTGTCTGAGCTTGGAGAATTAGACTATTGGGAAAGGCCAAAAGCCAAGAAACAAGCCCAAGGGGTAGTGGTAAGTTCTATCTTATGGGGGTTAAGCATAGTGAGGAATATCAAACCTGCAGAAAGTTACAGAGCTCAGATAAAATAGTTGCTCACTTTCAGTGGCTCTTTAGGTAAGAAATAAGGTAAGATCTGTCAAATTGTGGCCTGGTAAGCCATAAAGAAGTTCAGTCTCTGAGGAAATAATGATGGTTTGCTAATGTTCAAGGCTGGGCTCCAAACTCCAGGGGAAAGACCACGAGGTTAGGGGCAGGTGTGAAGAACTCAAGGTGTAGAAAACCAGAAGCCTGGCTGGTCATGGTGGACAGTGAGGCCAGGTAAGGAGAGCTATTGTTGGAGGTTCACACTGCATCTGCTCACCTCCAGGTAATTAGGAAACAACTAGATGTTGAAGCCCAGGTATATGGCCCTCAAGGGAATGAGGTGTTATGACATATCTAAAGGTGTTAAAAGAAGTCTCAGTCAATTCAATACAATTTCAGGATCAAGTTCTAGTGCCAACAGGGATGTGAGGGGAATACGTGTGCTTAGAGGACAGAAAAAAGTTAAGTAGGATCACATTCATTCGTGGAAAATGGTGGTTTCCAAAAGATTACAGTCTCATTGTAAACATAAATACTACAGACAAAAGTTTTCTTTTATTGGCTTACACATGGGCAAGACATTGCATATTCACTTTTTGCTACACACAACATTGCTAGTGACAAGTGAAAAGGCAGAGAGCACATACCACCACTCAGCAACTCATAGAGAGAAAAAAACTCCTTGATATCTGCCACTAGGAGAAAAAAATGAAAAGACTAAAATCCTTTATTTTCCTCCTTGGCATTTTCTTAGACTCCGGTTCTCACAACCTCTTCTTCTAGGAGTGTCTCTCAGTCCTCTCACTCTTATTTCTTCTCCCTCTTCCTCTGCCTCTAATGTCTCTGTCTTTTCTGTTTTGAAATGTCTGGGGGAGGGTGGATAGGAGGTTGTTACTTTCCAAGAATAAGATAAAACAATGAAAGCTCTGATGCTTTAGGACCAGAAGCAGTGTGAGCTTCTGTGCTAACTCTTTATGTGTGTCACTGTTGTTATACACACCATGTCCTCTGGTGAGTCCAGCTTTCCCCTAAGAACTACACAAGGATTTTCTCTGCAGACTTTATCTCCCACACTTTTGTTTCTGTTTCTAGGTCCTCTGTCCTGGGTCCATTTAATGAATTATAATGGGGTTATGATGACCATGTGTAGGATTAATGCCAAGTGTCCAAACCAGTGATTTTAAATTGATACTTGCTTCAGGAATGATTGTTTAAATTAAAATTAAGGTGGTAAGGATTTTTTT
>CAUYRT010028007.1:0-11040 GCA_963574885.1 Lepilemur ruficaudatus | reverse complement strand
GGCGGATTGCTCAAGGTCAGGAGTTCAAAACCAGCCTGAGCAAGAGCGAGACCCCGTCTCTACTAAAAATAGAAAGAAAGAAATTAATTGGCCAACTAAAAATATCTAAAAAAAATTAGCCGGGCATGGTGGTGCATGCTTGTAGTCCCAGCTACTCAGGAGGCTGAGGCAGAAGGATTGCTTGAGCCCAGGAGTCTGAGGTTGCTGTGAGCTAGGCTGATGCCACGACACTCTAGCCCGGGCAACAGTGTGAGACTCTGTCTCAAAAAACAAACAAAAAAAAAAAAACAAAAAAAATGAGAATCTGTAGTAAGGCTCAAGTGAGGTGCATCTCTCTAGACTAGAGATTTTGAGGAAAATGCTAGTCTCTATTGTAAAAATAACAACTTGGAATGGGTCTGGTAGGCTTCAGACTGGTAGGATTTGAGAGCAGAATTGCAAAGGAGCCCATAGTCAGAGGAGTCAGGTGAGTTGAGCAGCCGGTCAGAAAGCGTGCATCGAGGACTTCTGGAATTCTCAGCGCAGCATTGCAGAAGAGCAAAACATGGTTCCCACCCGCAAGGAGCTCACAACACACTGGGGGAGACACATAGACAAGAGAATGGTAGTCTCAGCACAGTGTGAGAAGTTGGCCTCACAGAGGTATGGACCGATGCTACAGGAGCCCAGGAACATCAATAAAATTTATGTGTGCTCAGTGCTGAGTGAGGGCATGGAACATATACAGAGCTGGAAGTTTAAATATTGGCTCAATCTCTATTCTTTTTTTTTTTTTTTTTTGACTCATGGTCTCACTCAATTGCCCAGGCTGGAGTGCAGTGGTACGATTGTAGCTCAGTGCAGCCTTGAACTCCTGGGCTCAGGTGATCCCCCTGCCTCAGCCTCCTGAGTAGCTAGGACTATATGCATGTGCCACTATGCCCAGATAATTTTTTACAATTTTTTTGCAGAAATGGGGTCTTGCTGTGTTGCCCAGGCTGGACTCAAACTCCTGGCCTCAAGCAATCCTCCCACCTCAAACTTCCAAAGGGCTGGGATTATAGGTGTGAGCCTGTACAGGTGCCTGGCCTGCAATCTCTATTCTTTTGACAGAGGTTGGATCCACTGAATCTACCCTTCCAGGAGAAGAGGTCCAAGTATCAGTGCTCTTAAAGCTCTTCTGGTAAAAAGAATGACAAGACACACTCATTCTACCTGTAAATTGCTGATTGTGTGCCAAGTTCTAGGGAAAAATGAATGAACATACAGACACAGTATTCACCCTCAGTCTAGTAGCGAAGACAGCCCCTTAATAAATAATCACATACACCCACAAAAACATTTAGAATATCTCTGGAAGGATACATAAGTGACAATAGTGTTTGCTTCTGGAAAGGAGAACTGAGAGTCAGAGGGTCAGGAACAGGAAACTAATTTTCTTTTCCTGATATACAATTTTCATTGTTTGCATTTTATATATGGGTATCATGTGAATTACTTTTTTTTAAATGTGAAGATTAAAAATAACCACACAAATAAATATACTACCAAAAACTGTGACAAATGCCATGAAGAAAAAGTATAAGATGCTCTGAAAGAGGACCACAGAAGGAATTGCTTTAAATTGAGGAATCAGTTACAAGCCTTTTCATGAACAGCCCTTGAAGCTGAGACCCCCGAGTTTAATTTGTAGGTGACCAGACAGAGTACAGGAAAGAGTGGTCCTGAAGAGGACCCAGCATATATAAATCCTGGAGGCAAGAAGATGCTTGGTGTGTTCTAAAAATCCAAGGGAAACCAGGGCGATAGAACCACTAAAATGAAGGGGAAAAAAAAATCTTTTTATAACCCCAATTCTCAGTCTGTGAATGAACTCAGCACCTATGTTAGACGACAGGGATGATGAGCACAAGGAGAGTATCTATTTTGTTCACTGCTACGGCTGTACCTAGCATCCTGTAGGCACTTAAGTTCTTGCTGCATGCATAAAAGAACAAATTCAATGTATGAATAGTTTTTTGTTCAGAAACTGTAAAAATGCTAAGAAGTGGTAGATTTGCATTAATGCTCTGCTGCCCTGAGGATTGGGGATTCACAGAGTCTGACGGTCACTGGAGGGTGGAGTCAGGGAAACAAAGTATGGTCTAAGCAAGTCAGGGGAAGAGCTGATTCGCCCGAGTAGAAGCTGTGGTCACAATGCAATATAACAGAACCATGACCTTCTTCTGAATGCCACTGTTTCTTCTATGACTTCTTGCGTTTCAGGTCCCTTTTCTTTCCAGGAATTCTAATTTTCTCTTTGCTATAAATGCCTGAAGTTTACATTAAAATGGTTTTAAAGTGCCAAGTCCTGAAGTCATTTTTCCTTCTCCCTTCCAGGAAAACATTTTCATTAATATTTTCTTCTAGAGCTGCTGCTTGTAAACCTGGCGAGCTTCTCAAAAGTGCACATTCTCTGGGTCCCAACAGAGATCCACTGAGTCCAACCCCACCCTGCCACGGGAGGCACCCCGGTATCAGTGCATTTAAAGCTCTTCTGGTAATTTTGATGACAAGGCGTGTTTGGAAGCCTCACTTTAGAGTAGCAATTCTCAACCTTTTGAGGGTTATGGGCCCCTTAGAGATACTGAGTAGATTATGATGTTCCTTCTGATCCAGAAAAACACCTGGCAGATATAAGATTTAGCATACATTGCTAATGTATCCTAGGTATTCTAATCTAGTGTATCTGTGGAATTCCCAGAATTCCCAATGGATAGGCCAAGTCCTAAGGAGCACCAAGTTCATCCCGCCTCTAGGAAGCAGAGTCCTGGAGCTTTTTCTACCTCATCTTCCCTTTGTACTCGGGGATTGAGACCCGTTTCAAGATCCACGTGTTTGAGTGCAGTCAAGGGTAAGTAACCACAAAAAGGAGTCTCATATTCCCAAGACAAATGGAGCCTTCTGACTCCAGATTTTTCTCCTGTTTGAGACTCAGCAGTCTTGATGGCATTCACGTAAGAGAGGCCAGGTGGTAGAATAGAAGGAACTCTGGCAGAGAATTTGAGACTCCTGGGTTCTAGTCTTAGCCGGGATACCGATTTGCTATGACGTTGGCAAATCTCTTCTTTGTGAGCCTCATGTTCCTCAACTGTAAAGCGAAGGGGTGGACGAGCAGAACTCAAAGGTCCCTTCCAGCTCTTTTAAGCCTAAGATTATTTTCTGGAAATTTTATATAGGACTCTAAACTTCAGATGCCAGAACACAGTGGAGATCTGTGTAAACATGTGGACTAACACGGTCCCTTGGAAAATTTGCCCCCTGATTCTACGTGGTCTTCTGCCCTCAGATTTTGATGTTCCGGAATAAGTATTCCTGCTAGAGACCTTTTAATCACTGTGGTTAGAAAGACAAAGACTTATGAGGTCATGGAGGCTACTCACTCACAGCCAGCCAAGCTTTGCCATCTTCTCAAACCCACATGGTGGCATCTGACCTTACCAAAGAGGACAAAGAGGTAATTTACACCTCCCCTCAACAGTGGCTGCTGTGATACAATTTGTCTTTAATGAAACAGAGACAGTCCTTAGTGTTTCTGAGCTAGAAAAGCAAACCAACATTAAGTCTTGGGTTTTTTAGCCCCTTTGGATGGGACCCTCTGTGTCCAATGATCCAAGGACTCCGTTGTAAAGCAGGGCCATTTCCTTGAGGTCTTTGACCACTGCTATCTGGGGAAGGATAAGGGATCATCATCATGAAGTTCATGAAATGGAAGTGACCTATTCACTAGGAGAGTAGGTCGAAAAAGTTGAAATTTTGGCAGCTGAGATGTAGTGAACATCTATTTTTTCCCCTTTGTGACATCTAGTACCTCTTCCTTTGATAGGTTACTCTGCTCTTTTGGAAAGAAGACACCTTTCTATCACCCTCAGTCTATGTTCCTTTTGGATGAGGATAATACTTCTAACCTTCCAGGAATAGCTATATAACTTGCACCTGGCAGGTTAGAGGATTCTATGCTTCTGGCTGTTGTGATTGTTTCAGAGGTGGGCATGTGACCCTAGCTAGGCCAGGGAAATTCAATCCTGGGACTCTTTCTGAAACCATAAAGGAAAAATACACTGTCTCTTTCCAGTGTGGAGGCTACACTGGTCAAATGTAGGCCTGGAGTTGCTTGTGGCTACATATGAGAGAAACCACAGGTGGCCCCAGGTGGACAATCTGGGGCTTTCAATTTTAAGTGAAGTTCCTTGCTGACTCAGTGCTACATTCACTCATATTCTTCTAATTTATAAAAGGAACAATATCAACTTTTTTACCTTCTCACATTTTTAAAACCTTTATTTAAAAACTATTGAAGCTGCTTTAGCTGGGTGCCCTAGGGAAAAGTCTTGATCACCTTGTCCTAGGTATGGCTCTAAGCTTGGCAACACATTCCTCTGCACCAGTGTTTTTTGGTGCCTATTTATACACGCATGTGGAGTTTTGTCCAGATTTCAACCCAACCCCATTGTACTCTTCTTCCTGTTCTAAGGGACCACGAATTTTTTTCAGCTTGGTGAGCTGGACTGATAAAGGCATGGATTCTCCACTAGGCTTTTAGTTTCCCTAATTTTATCCCTTTCCTATTCTTGGGCAGAGTCTCTGCTCTTGGCTCTCACCTCTGGCAGGCCCCACACCCTCACTTTCTCTGGTGAGCAGTGGGATAAATAACCCAGGCTTTGTTATGCTCTGTTACTCAGCTTCATCTGTTTCGCAGGTTTACATCATCAGAATTGACTGAAAATGCTCACTTTCTTTGGACTTTGCATAAACAGATTGAATCAGATGTGGCAAGGTGCCTGGGAAAAGCTACCATCAGTTCCTGCTAACGACAACTCACTTCCTCTCCTTGCAGAGCTTCCTATGACTGTTTCGTTTGGTAGGCACAGTGAAAGACCCTTTCCCTCCCAGCAAGGTCCCAGACCCAATTTCACTTGGTCTGCAGAATAGCTAGCTCAGAGTTTCTTGGCAAGTGTGTCTCTTGGCAAGGGTGTCACTTGGGAAGATTCCCTCCACCACTGGCCCTCATCTGCCACTCTGTCCTTTCCTCTTAGCAGTTAACATGCTCCCCTGATCCAGCCATGACAAACAACTTGCATTGTCCTGAAGGTTCCAGGCTTTCATGTCCTTGGTGCCTTTGCCACTTCTAGGAATATCCTTTCTCCCTTCTTTGCCAAAATGCCTATTTTTTCCAATAAAACTCTTGGGTTGGGCCTCCTCCCCTGTGCTCTTCCAGGTCCTAGGATTACCTCCTCTCCAGCAGTATTTTCATACCATTTTATAACTCTTGTTCATTTATCTGTGACCCCCACTGTACTGTGAATTGCTCTTTTACTTATCTGTAGGTCTGAAATTCTTGGTATATAATAATAGCTAATACTGATTAGGTACAACTGTATGGCAGGAGCTGTGCAGTCATTACTTCATTTATTTCTCATAGCAACCTATGAGATCAGTACTATTACTATCTCCATTTTACAGACGAAGAGACTGAAGCTCGGAGAAGTTAAGCAATTTTCCTTAAATATTACAGCTAGTAAATGGTAGAAATGGGATTTGAAACTCCAAAGCCCATACCCTTAACCACTCCGCAAACTTCCTCTCCAACTGCATGAACCCTTACGTCTCTCCATCTCACAAAGTTGTGAAGATCAAATGACGTGATGAATAGAAAATGGCTTTGTCAGCTGAAAACTTACGTCAGAAACTGCTAATTTCCCCTAAATATCTGTCCTCTATTCCCTTTTCATAATAATGGAATTCCTGGTGTTTAACTGGGTTCAAGTTGCCCATAACAATCATAATAATAACTGAATTTCTCAGGCTCTCTGGAAACTAGGAATGGCCATGGGATTCTGTTTGGGCCAATGCAATTTGAATAGAACCATGCCTACCGCTTCTGGGACATGCCTTTAAAGGGAAAGGGTAAGCCTCCCCCTTCCTTTTCCCTGTCCTTGGAGCTAGACTATGGACATGGTAGTGATGAGTCATCTTGGATCTTATGGATAAGATAGAAGGGGCCTGAGAACTCTGGCATCATGGGACTCACATACTTGGCCTAGACTGCTCACGCCTGGATGATTGTGGCAGAGAGAAACAAGCTTCTATCTTGTTTTAGTCATTGCTATTTTGGACTCTGTTACAGCAGCTGAACTTATTCTAACTTATAGTGTCTATTCACAAGGGGAAGGATTAGTCTTATTATTCCTACAGAGCAGCCTTAAGACTGCTTATAAGCTATAGCATAAGAATTAATTTTCCCTTCTCAGTAAAAGACATTACCATTCAACTAGGGAATGTTTTTTTTTTTAAAACAGCTTTATTGAGGTATACTTGACATATACAATAAATTGAATATATTAAAGTATACCATTTGATGAGTTCCCACTCAGGAAATCATCTTCACAGTGAAGATAATAAACATATCCATCACCATAAAAGTTACTTCATGCTCCTTTGTAATCTCTTTCTTTTGTCTCTTTCCCAGACCCACATGCTGTTTCCTCCTATGAGGCAACCGCTGATTATTTATCACTTTGGATTTATTTGCTTTTTTTTTTCCTTTTTTTTTCTAGTCCTGAACCCAGATTGTTTGCATTTTTCATAAATGGAATCCTATAATATGTTACTCTTATTTGTCTGGTGTCTTTTCCTCAGCATACTTATTTGGAGGTTAGGGATCAACTTTAATTCCTTTCTTTCTTCCCCACCTGAAACTAAAAAAAAAAAAAAAAAAATCCTTTCTTTCATTGCCCTTCCCTGTAAACAAATGTCCATTCCTTCATCACATCCAGTAACCTGGACTTGAATCCATTTACTGCTGTCTCCACAGCTGTCATCCTTGTCCAGGCCACCATCATCTCTCTTGGACTACCTCAGTGGTCTCCTTCCTAACTGGTCTTCCTGCTTCCACTCCTGCTTGCTCCAATCCGTTCTCCATCTAGAATCCACAATGTTCCTTTGAAAATGGAATCATATCAATTTCCTGCTTGAAATCATTCAGTGGCTTCCAACGACACTCAGTATTAGAACAGCATCCTAATACCGATTGCAGCTTACAAGACCTTTCATGGTCCGGCCCCCTGTTCACTTCTCTGACATCATCTTTTACCATTCTTCCCGTTCAGACACACCGGCTTCTTATTTTTTTGTTCTTCAAATATGCCAGGCCTGTTCCCATATTAAACCCGTTGCTCTTGCTATCTCTTTGTCTGGAATGCTCTTTGCCCAGCTCTTTGCATGGCTGGCTCATTCGTGTTTTTTTAGTTCTCATCTCAAATGTTATGACCTCCCAGGGAATTTCCCACACCTAAGTGGCTGCCACCCAGTTAATCTCTAACCATGTTGCTGTTTTCTTCTTAATGGTACTTATTAATGTCTGAAATGATTTGTTTGCATGTTTATTGTTTGCCTTTCCCCAATGGAATATATGTTCCATGAGGTCAGGAAGTTTGTCTCTTGTTATTGCTATATCTCAAGGGCCTAGAACAGTGCCTAGCAGATATTTAATAAATAATTGTTGACTGAATAAAAAAATGTATTGAGCATTGGTAAGCAGACCTGAGGGATAACATAAGATCGCTTTTTTAGATTATACGGATTGATTTTGCCTCAGAAGGAGTACATCCTTGTACTAGTAAAGACGTAACTGTAAAGTCTATTTATTTAATCAGCACCCTCCATGCACCAAAGTCTGCTTTTTAATAAAAATAAGAGAAGCACTGGGCACAACGGTGTGTGCCTGTAATCCCAGCTACTTGGGAAGGCCGCGGTGGGAGGACCGCCTGAGCCCAGGAGTTCAAGGCTGCAGTGAGTTATGATCAAGCCATTGCACTCCAGCCTGGGTGACACAGTGAGACCCTGTCTCTTAAAAAAACAAACAAACAAAAAACAAGAAAAAGCATGGTTATTCTTTGGGCAAGTGTCCAAGTACTGCATATTCTTCAGAGCTTTCAGACACAGTCTCTTCCTGTTATTTTTAGAAGTTCCAGAGTGAGAAAGGAAATAAGTCATTTACTTTAAAGGCCCAAATGAAAGGGAGATATCGAAAAGCACTGTAGTGACTTCCAGTTCATAAATTCACATCACCTACTGCGAACTTTATGCTCAGGTCAAGTTTTATTTTTCCCCAAATTTGCTTCACTCATGTGGTGTCAAGAATTAAGATAAAAGCTGGGCCAGGCACAGTGGCTCAGGCCTGTAATCCTTAGCACTATGGGAGGCGAAGGTGGGAGGATCACTTGAGGTCAGGAGTTCGAGAGCAGCATGAGCCAGACCCCGTCTCTACCAAAACTAGAAAAAATCAGCCGGGCATGGTGGCGCGTGCCTGTAGTCCCAGCTACTCGGGAGGCTGAGGCAGAAGGATCGCTTGAGTCCAGGAATCTGAGGTTGCTGGAGCTAGGCTGACGCCACGGCACTCTATAACCCGTGCAATAGAGCGAGACTCTGTCTCAAAAAAAAAAATAAAAAAAAAAAAGATGACCTGCGAGAGGAAAGGGAGCGAAGCCGTGGCTGGGGTGGTGGTGGTTGTACCACTACTCATGCGCAGGCGCAGAAGAAAGGCCGGCGCTCAAAATGAGGCGCGCCCTTCCCCCACCTCCTTCAGACCAGCTCCCACCGCGCAGGCGCGTAGAGTGCATCAAGATGGCGGCCCCCGTGGATCTGGAGTTGAAAAAGGTAAAAGAGGGTCTTGAGCAGGCAGAAGGCTTCTCTTTGGAGGTCTAGGGAACTGTGGAAAAGAGTATCGAGTGAGGCTCGGGTCTTGCGGAAAGAAAGAGGCTCCGAGGGACGAGGGAATGGCTTCCCAGAGTCCTAAAGCCAGACCAGGCCTCCTTGAGCAGGGGTTGCGGGGCGAGCGGCTCTTGCTGAATAGGAGCCGTTTGGGCAGGGTCAGGTAAGTCTGCGGGTCTGTCCCCTCATGCTGAGCTCCAGAGCCATTTCTTTGCTTTTGGAGCCTTCAGGGACTCAGTTCCATAGTAAGAACTGAAGAGAGCGTTTCAAACTGAAGCCTCTTCGGACCCCTTGCCTGAGCTGAGGCATCTGTTATTCTGCCTCCTCATTTGCTTTGGAAAACTCCAAGTCCACCCTTTGTTTTTAGGCTATTTTTTACTCTATCCCACCCCTTGAACGTTCTCCGTACAGTTTAGAAAGTCAGACATCTATTGTTACAGCAATATTATTTCAGGGCTTTGGCCCGCTGTTCCTCCCCTTTTGGAACGCTTGTCAAAGGAAGTCCTGTAAACTTTTCCAAATAAAATTGGTATCAGATGGAATTGAATTTCTCGTTCAAACAGTTGCTTATAAATGTGTTGTTACTCAGAAGGATTTTTCCCACCTGAGAATCATCATGATCCTAACACCACTAAAACCCCAAACC
Source organism: Lepilemur ruficaudatus (assembly GCA_963574885.1). Classification (NCBI taxonomy): domain Eukaryota; kingdom Metazoa; phylum Chordata; class Mammalia; order Primates; family Lepilemuridae; genus Lepilemur; species Lepilemur ruficaudatus. Next base: position 1,664 of record CAUYRT010028007.1, on the reverse strand, counting down.
GTATGCTTTGGGGGATGGAGTGGGGCAGATTGGAAAGGATCCTAGGTTTCATCTAGTTTAAATCTATAATACTTTTTTAGAAAAGGAAACAGTTCCAGAAAAGAGTCAGAGGTTGAGGCTAGAATCCGATATTCTCTGTCTTCACACTTTTTTGACCGCTACTTTAGGTGGTTAAGGTGAACAATATCTTAAGACCGCCTCCGGTCAACCTGTGCATGAGAAACAGGACAGCTGAAGTAGTTGCTGTTCCTAATAAATGAAGCTATTTGTTATTACCCTGAGGATACTATGTGTTTGTGTCTGGTTTTTTGTCTTGTCTTGAAACTTGTAAATTTAGCCTTTACGAGGTGCTCACTAATGCTGTAATATCTTAGCTTTAACAGTATACTCGCTCCTTAGCAAATTGTACAGAGCAATCAATACCTGGAATTTTACATTTCAAAACAAAATTGTGCATTCTAAAATTTTACCTGTTTTCTATTAAAAGTTCAAACTGAGGTCAGGGTTTAGTGAAAGCTAATGAGTGCAACTGTGGAGAGACTTACCTCCTGGTACTGTTTGAATTTGTTGCTAAGAAACAAGTGAACAGTGAAGGTAAACTAAGAAAATGATTACAGACTTGAATAGTTTTGACAATCAAATGAATTAAATAAAAAAATTTGTTTAAAGGTTTTATCTTCTAATGTCTTTACAAGGGCTTTTTTTGAGGGGTGTGGAAACTACTAGGAAATTGCAGGCACCTCTTCCTCAAAGTAAATCTTTTGAAACCTTACTGGTAGGTGAGAACAAAGTCAAAATAAAAGTTATGTAGTAGCCTTTATGTATTACAGTCACAAATGTTATTATTAAGGCATGAATTTTACAGCATGTGAAAGTCATTCCAAGCACTTCAATAAGAGTATCCAAGAACTGTGTTTGTCTTAAGTAAATGTACACGAGGGTCAAATTTGGCCTGGTATTTGTGGATTAAGATCATGATGCATTTCTGCTAGAGCTTTGCATCTCTCTCTCTCTCTTTTTTTGGTCTTTGTCCAAAAACTACTTATATTAATATTACTGTAGACAGTAGAATGGAAAGATTCCTGAACTAAGGTGTCAGAAAAAATGGATTGAAGTACTTGCAACCTAATAGTTGCTCAACCCTATATGCAAGCTACTTTTGTCTCTTAACTCATTTAGTTACTTAATAATAATAGTAAATTGTGGATGATGAAACTGCCATCCCTAACTCTTAGGATTATTGAGAGGAGTAAATGAGATATTTATTATATCGCTTATTAATGCTGTCATATTAATATTCCCACATTAATATTTCAAATTCATGTGGGAAAGTGCTTTGAAAACTAGTTGTGTAATACAAATGTAGTGAGTTGTTACTTTTATGGTTCTTGTTTTGAATCTCTGGGTTTCATCTCTTGACTATTGCATTTATTACTTTTATTGCTTCTTGAGTACTTGCTACTTTTTTTTTTTTTTTTTTTTGAGACAGAGTCTCACTCTATTGCCCAGGCTGCAGAGTGCCGTGGCGTCAGCCTAGCTCACAGCAACCTCAAACTCCTGGGCTCAAGCGATCCTTCTGCCTCAGCCTCCCGAGTAGCTGGGACTACAGGCATGTGCCACCATGCCCGGCTAATTTTTTTTTTTTTACATATATTTTTAGTTGT
>CAUYRT010028006.1:0-86558 GCA_963574885.1 Lepilemur ruficaudatus | reverse complement strand
GCCTGGAGTTCACAGGGAAGAGTACCAGAGAGAAGAGACTGGTAAGCACACATGCACACACACACAGCCCTCAGAGATCTAAAGAGGGTTTGCCTCAAGTTTTCAGCTGAGAACTAGTCAGTGTATGTGTGTGAAGAAACTGCACAAGGCTAGCAAAAGACCCGCCCACCGGAATTTGAAGGTCATAGATGGCAGGGAGGAGTTCTACTCTCAGTGAGAGTAGAAAAGCCTATTATTCATGAGGTATCAGGTAGAACGCTCAGAATAGCAATGCCTCAGTAGTAGGACAAAATTAGCTCTAGACTAAAGGCTGCTTTGGTCTCTCATAACACAGCTTGAAAATAAACTTCAAAAGGTTCAAATTGCTTCTCAGTAACTTACATGTATCCTAGAATAAACCTCAAAGATATTTATAGGAAAACAAAAATATTCAGCACTGAATAAGGTAAAATTCATAATGTCCAGCAACCAATGAAAAATTACCAGATGTGATTGGATAATCCCCAAACCTTTGAATATGTTACTTTACATGTGAAAGGGAATTGAGGCTACAGATGGCATTAAGATTGCTAATCAGCTGTCCTTCTGATAGATTATTCTGGATTATCCCGAGGAGCGCAATATAACCACAATGGTCCTTAAAAGTGGAAGAGGGAAGTAAAAGAGGAAGTTGAAATAATTTGATGGGAAAAGGATTCAACTCACCATTGCTGGCTTTGAAGATGGGAGGGGGCAATAAGCCAAAGAATGCAGGCAGTCTCCAGAAGTTGGAAAAGGCAAAGAAACAGATTCTCCCCTGGAGCATCCAGAAAGAAATTCAGCCCTGATTACACTTTGATTTTAGCCTGGTGATATGTGCAACAGATTCCTAACCTATAGAACTGTGAGATAATAAATTTGTGATGTTTTAAGCCACTAAGTTTGTGGTTACTTGTTATAGCAACAGAAAAAAATAAGACACCAGGCATACAAAGAAGCAGGAAAGTCATAACTGTCATCCATATCTTCAAAAAAGTAGAAGAAAGACTAAACACGTTAAATTGAACACACAAAATAAAGATTCAAATTGAACTTGTAGAGATGAGAAGTATAATGTGTATGAGATAAAAATATACTGCATAGAATTAACAACAGATCTGACATTTAATTAAAATTCAGTAAACCTGAAGAACAGTAATAGAAACTATCCAAAAGTAAACATGGGGAGAAAAAAGATGACAATAACAACAAAATGAACAGAGCATAAAAGAGCTGTGGGACAACAACAAGCAATCTAATATATTTGTAATTAAATTACCTGAAGGAACAGGGTGGGACCAGAAAAAATATTTGAAGAAATAATGGCCAGAGAGTATACAAATTTGATCAATTCACAGACCTGAGAAGCTCAAGAATATAAGGCACAGGAAACATTAGTAAAAGTATATGAAGGTACATCATAATCAGGTTACTCAAAACCAGTGATATACTCTTAAAAGCATCTAGAATAAAAGCATATTACATACAGAGGAACAAAGATAAAAATGAGAGCACATTTCTTGTTAGAAACAATGCAAGCCAGAAGATACTGGAGTAACACCTTTACAGAATTGAAAGAAAAAAAAAAACCCTTTCTTTTACTAGGTTCTACATTCAGTGAAAATATCTTTCAAAATATTTTAAAATGAAAGTGACAGATAAACTTTTTCAGACATAGTAATCTGAAAGAATCCATCACCAGCAGATCTAAACTGTAAGAAACATTAAAAAAAAATGTCCTTTAGGCAGAGAAAAATTATCTAAGATGTAAATCTCAATCTACACAAAGGCATGAAGAACATCAGAAATGGCAAATACGTGGTTAGGAAAAAAATATTTTTTAATCTATTTTTAAACTCTTTAAAAGATAACTGACTGAAAAGGACAAAAATACTAACAACATATTTGGGTTTATAATATATAGAGAAGTAAAATGTATGATAACTGATAACTGACTGAAAAGGACAAAAATACTAACAACATATTTGGGTTTATAATATATAGAGAAGTAAAATGTATGACAATAAATAGCATATAAGACAAGAGTATAGTTCTTATACTACATAAAGTGGTAAACTAACAAAGGAGGTAAAATTGAACTCATAAAGATACTGAATCCAAAAGAAGGGAAGAAAAATATGAAAATCAGAATAAAAACATAATAGTCAATAAAATCAATTATTAAGATTGATTTTAACTCAATCATACTGATAATCATATTAAATATAAGTAGTCTAAATACCCCAATTAAAAGGAAGATTGTTAAATTGGAGTAAAAAAGTAAGGGGCAACTATATGCTGCCTACAAGAAACCCACTTTAAATACAAAATCATAAATAGGTGAAAAACAAAAGGACTGAAAAATATATACCATACCAACACTAATCAAAAGAACTCTGGAAAGTGGGGCTATAGTAATATTAAATAAAGTAGATGTCAGACCAAAAAAAATTACTAGGGACAAAACGGTCATTTCATAATGATAAAGAGGTCAATTCATCAAGAAAACACAATAATCCCAAACCTTTATGCACCAGATAACAGGACTTCAAAATACACAAAGTAAAAACTGATAGAATGGAAAGGTAAATTAGACAAATCCATAATAACAGTTAGAAACTTCAATCCTCTCAATAATTGCAAGAACAAGCAGACAGAAAATCAGTAAGTATATAGAAAATTTAAATAATGCTATCAATCAATTTGACCTAATTGATGGAAATCAAGCATCGGGGAAGACAGGGGAAGGGAGGAACAAAAACCTACCTAACAGGTACAGTGATCACTAGTCAGGTGATAGGCACACTTACAGCCTTGACTCATGCATTACAAAAGCTATCCATGCAATAAAAACATTTGTACCCCCTTAATATTTTGAACTAAAAATAAAAAGAGAAGAAAAGAAAAAAAAATGCTCCATCCAATAAAAACAGAAAACATATTTAAGTGTACATGGCACATTTACCAAAACAGGCCATATTCTGAGTATAAACCAAACCTCAATAAAATTACAAAGACAAAAATTACATGAAGTAATGTTCTCAGACCACAATGGAATTAAATTAGAAATTAATTACAGAAAGATATCTGGAGAGTCAACAAATAATTGGAAACTAAATAACAAATTCTGAATAACCTATGGGTCAAAGAAGAAACCAAAAGAGAAATTAAAAAGTATTTTAAATCAAATTAAAATGAAAACATAGCATACTAAAATTCATGACCTGCAGCTGAAGCAGTACTTACAGAGAAGTTCATGGCACTAAACGCTTATATTAGAATAGAAGAAAGGTCTCAGATCACTGACCATGGCTTATACCTTTAAAAGACTAAAAAAAGAAGATGTGCTCGCTTCAGGAAAAAAAAAAAAGACTAAAAAAAGAAGTGCAAATTAAGCCTGATATGAGCAGAAAAAGAAAATAATAGAGATAACAGCAGGAATCAGTGAAATATAAAACACAAAATCTATAGAGAAAAATCAGTGAAACCATATGCTAATTCTTTGTGAAGATCAGTGAAATAAACCTCCAGCCAACCTTTTCTAGGAAATAAAAGAGAGAAGACACAAACTACTACTAACAGGCATGAGAAAGGTAACAAAACTACAGTTCCCACATACATTATAAGTATGAAGGAATATTCTGAAAAACATTTATGTCAATAAATCTGACAACTTAGATGGAACAGATTCCTTGAAAGCCACAAATTACCAAAGTTCACCATAGGAAAAATAATGTATCAAGCTCTATATCTACTAAAGAAATTGAATTTGTAGTTATAACTATTCCCACAAGGAAACTCCAAGCTCAGATGACTTTACTAGGGAATTATACCCTGTAGAAATTCAATATTAAGGGAAAATAATACTAATTCTACATAAACTCTTTCAGAAAATTAAAGCGAAGGAAATACTTCCCAATTTACTTTATGCTTTCAGTATTATCCTGATACCAAAACCAGATAAAAACATTAGAAGAAAAGAAAATTATAGATGATATCCATCATGGACTCTGACACAAAATTTTTTAAACAAAATTTTAGCAAATTAATCTAGTGATCTATATAAAAGATAATGCATCATGATGAAGTAGGGCTTATGCTAGGAATGCAGGGTTGATTTAGCATTTAAAAAAATTAGTCAACATAATTTACCAAAGTAGTAGACTAAAAAAGAAAACAACACACACGATCATTTCAATAGATGCAGAAAAAGCATTTGACAAAACCCAACATCCCTTCTCTTAGCAAACTAAAAATCAAAGAAAACTCCCTCAATCTAAATAAAAGCAACGTATTTACAACCTACAGATATGCTCATATTTAATGCTATTTCCTCATAAGAGCAAACGTAAGGCAAGGATATCCACTCTTATTCTTTCTATTCAGCTATTAACATACGGCACAACATGGATGACTTTCAGAATAACTACGCTGAATGAAAGAAGCCACAAATTGAGTACATTCTGCATGGTTTCATTTATATAAAAGTCTAGTAAATGCAAACTAATTTATAGAGACAGAAGATCAGTGGTTGCCAGAGGATCAGGGTGGATGCAAGAGGGCGTTTGAGTAGGTAGGAGGGAGAGATTATAAAGGGAACAGGAAACATTTTGGTGTGACTGATATGTTCATTATTTTGATTGTGATGATTTCACAAGTGTATACATATATTAAAACTAAACATGTACAGTTTATTTTTTTGTCAATTATACTTCATTAAAGCTATAAAATATAACAGATGCTTTAGGGCATCTGTAAAAATGAACGCACCGACAAAGTGAACCGAGTTGAATCTAGCCAACGTCTTGATCTCAAGCAGGGAACGCATTATAGGAGGGCATGGTTGTCCTCCCTGACATCAACTAAAAAGCATCAGATGCGTGTATATAAAGCCTCTTAGCTTCCCAACAAGAGATACTTAATAGATTCCAATTCAAACAAACACAGTCAGCTATATACCAATTCTACAATCTTGGAAGTCAACAAGAAGCATATTAGGGATTGTAGACAAACGGAAAAAAAAAATTCGCCATAAACACGCTCCCAGACCTCAAAACGTTTTGGAAATTGTAGATGATTTGGTAGGGTGAGATTAATTCTCACTCTCAACTCAATTCAAGAGAGAAAATTTCTCCCAAGTCACCTAAAATCTTACAGGGTTTTAGATGTCATTGTATATCTGAATTTACTCCACAGAAATTCTTCTCCCAACTTGTTAAATTTCAAGAGTTCTCCTTGGAGCCATGAGCAGAATAAGAAAAACACAGATGGCTCAACTTCGTGGTAATAATGATTCAAGGCAAGCAAACCTTAAGCTGTTTGTATTTCAGATTAAAATAGAATCGAGGAAAAAAAGATCATTATCCTGGGCGCTAAAGTGAATATTAAGACAAAGCTAGTTTGGATATTGTTAATATTGCGATAATATTACTTTTGGTTTGCAACCCATGGGAAATCCAAGCATCCTTGTGTTACTTTCCTTAGAACTGATATTTTAAATAAATTCTACATGCTCAATAAATAGGGTCTATTTACTCAAAGGCGACAGACCCCTGTGGTACTATTCACAAAGCCTTCCCTCATGGTCTCCTGCTGCTGCTGTTTTTAGGGCTGCAATTACAGAAAGGGCTCTCCCGCAAAACAAGAAATGACACCATTACCATCACGGGAATTCTCCCGGCACTGTGGAGATTCTCTATTGAAAGAAGTACAAAGCCAGTGTGTTGTTAGCACAATGCATGGATTTGTTTGGCAACGGCTTTCCTCCTTCTAGACACCACCCTGCAGGTTAATGACACTCAATTCTGAGCATCCTTCTTCTCTCCTTCCAGCAGGTGTTTTCACACCTGAGTTAAGTGTCCCAAAATGTAAAGGCTGCCGCTACAGGGAGGCAGCAGAGCACAGTGCATGACACTGATGTGCTGTGGAGCCAGACTGCCTGTGTTCACATCCGGCTGGCCACTCACTAGCTGTGTGACTCCAAGCAGATTGCTCAGCTTCTCTGTGCCTTGGTGTGCTTATTTGTAAAAAGTAGGTAATAATAGCACCTCTTTCACTGGGTGAGGATTAGACAAGATAATGACTATAAGAGGCTTAGAATAATGCCTGGCACATGCACAATAAATGTTAGCAATTATTAATATTATTATTAACACAGCTTTGCTGACACATAGCATTTGTAGAGCTCCTTATGGCAAGCACAGCAGGAATAAGAAACAGAAGTACTTCTTGCAACAATGCAACAAAATCTTCTGAGAAAGAGAACTAGATAAGACCAGCCTATCAAATAACAATAACTAAACTCATGCCACCAATTACGAGTACCTTCTGCATACACTGCAGTGTATAAAGTGCATTACATACATTATCTTATTAATTTCCACAACAACTCTATGAAGTAGATAATATAACTCCTATTTTCCAGATAAGGAAACTGAGGCTCAGAGAATTAAATAATCTCCTTCAGCTCATATGGCTGGTAAGAACATTTCCAGACAGAACCATCCGGCTCTTAGTCCGGCTAAGAGCTAAACTAAGGCTCTTAGTCTTAGTTTTTCCACCATGGCTTGCAGCTTTTTAACCTAAAAGGTTCTGAGCAAAGACCTGTTTTCCGGAGAAAACAAATTTGTCAGGAGGCAGAGTTTCCAACAGTGCACTGTCGTCGAAACCACTAAAAGAAGGACAGTTTTAAGTACTGCTGGGTGAAACATAAGCTTCCTTGTCACACCTGAACACGGAGCTAGCAATCATCATTGCTGGGTTGTCTCCAGGTGGCAGGATAATATACTTGAAATGATAATCAATTGTTTCTTGGTTTTTCCTGGCCTCTACCAGGCGCTGTAATTCAAACCAGGCTGTTCAGTGCTCACTTCTTCTGGGAAGGAGTCATGCAAGGAGCTCAGAGAAAAGAAATGTGTGGTGTGGCAGTGTCACGGCATCACAGGGACTGGAGGACTGTGGCACCGAGATCTAGAGTAGGTGGCATGCTTGGATGGGAGGAAGGTTCTCTCACTGATGCTTAAATGAATCAATTTTTATGGTACATTTGGAATATTTCATGATTAAAAATTAAAAAGTAATTATTTATAAGCAGGAGAAAATTTAATCTTATAATATCCATAAGTAACTATCAGAATATTCTCAAGATTAATTTTGAGAGGAAACTGATGATTGACTTTTATGTTAAGTAACAATTCTATAAAACACCAATAGCCTCAATCAAATTCAAACCTCAAACTACTAAAACTGTTTGTAGCATATATGACCTATTGTAAAGGGGCAGAATCCTACATGCAAGGAACCCTAATACGTCAGCAAGAACAGAAGTAAGCTTTCAACAAATAAGTAAAAAATAAACAGCAAATTTATAAGAGAAGAAATAGATATGGTCAATTAAGATTTGAGAAAGTTCAAATGAAAGCAAGATGCTTTTCATCCATCTCAGCAAATATTTACAAAACAATAATAGTAATTTTAGCAAAGATTTGAGGAAGAGACCAATAATATGTGTGGCTATATCAATTATTATGCATTCAAAGGATATTTACTGACATAAGAACCTACCCCACACACAGGTAAGAAAAAGTGGTAAACAACTATATATTTGAAATGACACCAATTCTTTGGAATTAAATACAATTGTTTATACATTTGTAGAAAAAGTGACTGGAAAAAAATAACGCCAAGATACAGTGTAGTGGTTATTTCTGAGTCTTCAAATTACAAAAAGCTCTTTCTTTTTTACACCTTCATGTATTCAAAATTTTCATTGTAAAATTATGTTATTAAAATTTTTCTTGGGACCAGGCATAGTGACTCGCTTCTGTAATCCTAGCACTTTGGGAGGCCAAGGCAGGAGGATCTCTTGAGGCCAGGAGTTCTAGACCAGCCTGAGAAAGAGGGAGACCCTGTCTCTACAAAAAATAGAAAAATTAGCTGGGCATGGTGGCTTGCGCCTGTAATCCTGGTTACTCCGGAGGCTGAGGCAGAAGAATTACTTTAACCCAAGAGTTTGAGGTTGCTGTGAGCAGTGATGACACCCGGGCAACAAAGCAAGACTGTCTCAAAAAAACAAGTGAACAAAAAAAACTTTCCTTGGTACATTCCAAATTCTTTAAAAAATAACTTTATCTTTGATGAGCAATGGATGAGACAGGATTCACGTTACACATCCCTCTGTGTCATTACTGAGACATGCTGATGATGTCAAGATTTCTTTGTAATAATGTTGTTGTTTCCCCAAGAGGATTATTTAAGATTATATGGGTAGGTCTATTGGAAAATGTAACTTTATATAAGATAATTTTTAGAACTAGAAGTCCAGTTCAGCATGGACAGACTCGTCTATGATAAAGCACACAGATCACAATACCCTATTAAAGTTATTTTTCCAAGCAAACAATATGTTTAATAGCCGTTTCTCATTCAGTGTATCTGTAAATGAGGAAAAAGGCGATTGAAACTAATGTTCACCAAAGAAGCTTTCAAATTCTGGGGTTCAAATATCAAAACTTGACCTGATAACACTAACTATAGAAAAAAAGCTTGCGAAATACCTTTTAAAAAATGAAATGTTGAAAAATAAACCCCAGTGAATTTAGAAACGGGAGAAGAAAATCAACATGAAAAGATTTAGAGTCCCCTAAAGCAGATGCTTTATTGAAATAGATTTCCTTCCAGAGAGTATTAATAAGTGTCTTCTATATGTCAGGCATTGTTTTAGGAGCTATAGACACAACTTTGGACAGGACAGACTTGCCCCCTACTCTGGAAGTTAATCTCCCGAGACTGATGGAACATAAAAAAATAAAGAAGTTACCTTCAGATAGTGATCAGTGCCTGTTACAGGGATGAAACAGAGTTACCTGGGGGTGGAGAAGAGGGAGGAAGTCGTTTGGGTGGTTAAGGGTGGTATGTTTGGAAACATGACTTTTCAGTCCACCTCCTAAGAACACCAAGGAGCCAGCCCATGGTGGGAAGATACAGAGGGGGAGTTTGCAGGCAGAGGGAATAAAGGCCTGAGGCAACAACTAGCTTAGTATGTTCCAGAACTAAAAGGAGGCCAGTGTGGATGAGGCCTGGTGGGCAAGTGAAGAGATGTGAGATTCAACAGAGTGCTCCCAAGAGCCTCCTCATCCCCACTGTTCAACTGGGTAATGACTACCTTTTATGCCTATTGACTTTCTGCTTGAGCAGTCAGTCAAAAGTGTTCTAAGGTTAAAAAGAAAGATTTGAAAATCTCTGTAAGTAGTTTTACTTTTATTCTAATATGCACACATATAAACATATACACATATATGTATACAAACATATATAATATAAATATATACATGCATACATATATGCCTATATGAAACATGTATAGATACATATATAAATACATACAGACACATACATGCAGATGTTTTTGAACATTTGACAAGGATGCATACCAGAGAATCCAGTGGCTTAGAAATCATGGTGCAGGAGGTAAAATTGGACATGAATAATTTGGACGTACTTTGGGCTGTGGAGGCAAAGTTGCCATAGGTGGGTGGAAGCTTTTCCCCAGCTGGAGGAGCGCAGCATGTCAATGAAACCAGAGGTTACTAATAAAAGACACATGAATGACATGAACAGGTATATTCTGAAAATAGAAGAGTTGGAAAATGCTAACATTAGAGACAGAGTCAATAACAACAATGAAGGCTGCCAGAATTAAGTGGATTGGTGTCACATAAGAGACATGATCTAAATAGAAACTCAACCCACTCACTGTGTGAGAATGCTTAAGATATTTTTTTTGAAGAGAAACTAATCTTACTTATAGGAATAAGCCAGAAAACTAAATAGGAAAAGACCATTAGGGAAAGGAACCTAAAAAGCACATCAGAATAATACGAAAACAATAATATCTAAAAGGCAAGTATAATAACAAATTTGGCTCACTGGTTCAGAGTTCTAGAAGTGATTGCGAAGGGTGAGTATAGCGTTTCCTGCACTCCATTATCCTCTGGAGTAAAAATCTGTTTGACAAGGGATTCAGTTTGCTATGATTGACAATATTAATTATGCACCTATGTGTGGCTAGTACTGTACTAGGAAGTGTCACTACTCATAAAGAATGAAACCTGCTAAAGAGAAAAGGCATGATGTTAATTAACACTACCTGGCATGTGGAGTGTGTCCATTTTACAAAATCCTATCAGCAGAGCCAACAATGGGAACAAATTGACTACACCCCAGGGTCAAACCCTATGGTAAAAGCAATAACTGCCTTGAAGTGGGTAGGAAAGAGTACCCCTAAAGTTGGCCATATCTATCAGTGAAGGCTACTCAAATGACGTGGGACTTGAGGCTGCCCTTGGAGGAGCTGGTAGCATTTAGACAGGTGGAGAAGCAGGGGATGGTGTCTCATAATTAAGAGGGCAGTCCAATCTGACCCAACTGTGAGTCTGGAAATACCTGCCTAATTATTAACTAGTAGGTGAATGCACAGCAAACAAACCACTGGTGTCACTGCTTCAACCTGGTTGTGGTACCATTAGGACGCCTGTAAGGTTATAGTTACTGGGCAATAGAAAGTCAGAATCTTTTGCTTAGTAAATTAACAAAAATAATTTTGACAACACCCAGATTTAGCAAGGATGCTAAAAAGAAAACATTCAGCCATCTCTGATGAGGGCATAAATGGAAAAACCCTTTTGAAAGTAATTTTGTTATGTCTCAAGAGTAACTAAAATGACCATATCATCTATTGGCCTGGAAATTGATCCTAAAGACAGTGGGAAATAAAAAGTCAAAGATACTAATGGCAGAGTTAATTATACTACTTAGAAGTTGGGAACAGCTCAGAGACTACCAAGGGAGTAGTCAAAGTAATGAAAACATATGTGCGATATCATTCACTCATGGAGTTAGTAACGGTTAACACTATTTTAAATATCCCGTATTGGTGGGAGTGTGAAATGGGTTCAGCTTTTGAAAAGGGCAGTTTGACAACATGAAAATTTAAAATATGCATTCTTCTGAGTCAGTTCTGGAAATTTAGAGTAGGGATTGGATAGTTAAAATACTTAATGAGTGTAAGGGACTTTACTGATTCCAAGGCATCTCCTCCTTTTCTTTTTTAAAAATTACACCATCCACGATACATTTGATCCTTGAAAGGAAGGACAGTGAGACAGATATTACTGATAGTCCCATTTTCTAATGAGGAAACTGGAGGTCAAAGGGGTAAAGGGATTTAACCCTCTCTAGCCTTAAGTGCATATGCCGAACAAGTAGAAGTCAAATCCTTCACCAGTGTTTCATAATGCAGCTGGCGGGAATTTCACAAGTATAACTACAGTCAATTTGTTTATGTGAAAATCTCTCTTTGTTCAGGCGCAGAACTCAATATCAGGACGCCATCCACTAGGGTCTGGGGAAACAACCGCTGGCCTATTCTTTCCTGTGGATGATAACACTGCTTCTACTACACTTGGCAGAGAGACGGATGGACGGACAGACAGAAACACAGACAAAGACAGAGAAAGATACAAAGGATTCGTTGGTCCTCTGGCCTAGCTTCTGTGAAAGAACAAATAAAAACAACTGATGCTAAATATAAGATGCAGCGTGAATGCTGACAAGAAGGTGAGGATTGTGAGAGATCTATTATTTTGCAAATATTGCATATGCTTGGACAGCAGGTTCAAATGGGGAGGCGAGACATTATTTCACAGCAGGAGAAGTAATAATTCTCATCCTTTCTAAAAGCCATGTGGCCTTCAATGGGTTTCACAATAATCAATTAATTAACCAAAGTAAATATTTAGAATGAGTTACAGCACAAAGATATGAAATCACAGCATATAAATGAGCTTTAGACATGCAAACATACTCTTTAGCAGGAGAGATTACTCAAAAGGGAGAAGTGGTATTGCACCAGATGGTTTTGTCCAATAATAACTTCAGTGGACACATATTATACTTGTTTGTTTATCAAGGAGAATGCCTGCAAAAATTCAGTAAGTTTATAAAATTTTTGGCAAGTACAAGACTGTGTCAGCCAATAATGTATTTTATTTTGATTCTTAAAATCCCTCCTCTTTGTGGCTCATTATTCGATCCTAGACTAAGGGTTCACTATTTTTCCCTGTTTCAGTTTCACCATCTAAACAGAAAAAGCTTTATTCAAACCACGAAGTGTGAGATTCTTTTCAAAGACTTTACTTTTTATATTAACCCTTTCGTCCTGAATCAAATACTTTTTCCTACTTCTGGGACGATTTCTAAAGGTGTACTGTCATATCCTAGTTTGTCTTAATTCTTTCTAGGTCTCATATCTCCCTCAATTTGCCTCCTAATTTATCTGCCTGACTTCTAGACCGCTATTGTTAGGTCTGGTGGAGGGTAAACAGATGGCAAGGAAGTGGTGAAGGGTAGAGAGCAGGAAATGAATTGCAGCTAGGAACCAAACTGTTGCTAGGAACTTGTTCCCTGGTGGGAACAAGTTCCTAGTAACCTTTAACTGTCCTAGAGCTCATTACCATCTAATTAGCATAACATGGGTGGAGCCTCACGAAGAATTCTGGAGAAGACACATGTGCAGAAAGGGAAACTGTTATATAACCTACCCTGTAATGGAACCTGCCAAGTGATCTGTTATATAACACCAAACTGTCAATCACCCCCAAAGGCAGGAAATGACAACCAATCCTGCCAGGAGAAAGGCGGGACAAACTAGAGGGCTTATAAAGCAACATGTGCTCAGCCTCCAGAGTCTTTCTCCACGCCTGGAGACCAATCCATTCCACTCTCTCTGGAATGTATTTTCACTTTGTGTAGGTTCCTTCTGTACTTTTATTCCTTCCTTGTAATAAACTGTATAAAACTGCACTGTGTCTATGATCACTCTGTCATCAACTCAACTAGTTACCTGTACTCATTCTTGGCACTGGGAGCCAGGGGACCAGGGAACATCCACACAGATAAACCTAACAGTATCTTAAAAGAGTTGTCTGTACAAGGCATTTCTACGTTTTTTGTTTGTTTGTTTTTTCATTTCTCACTATTTTTCCTCCCTCCCTCCCTCCCTCCCTCCCTCTCTTCCTTCTTTCCTTCTTGGTTTTTTTAAGGGAGTTTAATAATTGGTCCAAATTTAAATACAAAATGAAAAATAGTGAATCCATTACTATCATAAAGACACTGGCTACTACTAATCCCCTTCCTTTCTGTAGCCCTTTTTGGCTTTTTGCAGGGCCTCCCTATGTACTGTCTCACTCAGTCCTTATATTGTTCAACCTTCAGCCCACCAGCCTGGCTTGTACCCCAACAACTCCACCAAAATGGCCCTTGTGAAGGTCACCAATGACCCTCCCATCAGAGTAGTCTTTTCACTTGATCTCTCAGAAGAAATCAATCCTACTGGCTACTACATGGCTGAGATATGTGACTTTGATCCCATAACATTGCCTGCTTCTATTTTACTTCTAATTACTGGCTACCCATTCCTTCTCAACCCCCTTTGCTGGCTTATCGCCTTCTTCCTAAACTTTAACTGCTGGATGTTTTCCAAGCCTACTCCTACTCCTTCTCCCCCCATTCTCTTTATGCCACTCACTTCATGTCCATGGTGCCAAGCAGAATCTTCATGTTGATGAACACAGATGTCTTGCTACACAGGAGCATCTCTGGCCCACCTGTCTCTTGCTACAGACCCCTGTATCCCTGTGCTGACTTAATCTCACCACACAGATTATCCACACGTGCTCAAACCTGAGAAGTACCATCTGGATGCACAATTTCCCCATATATTTGTTCCTCCTGTGTTTCTTATTTCATGAAACACCACTACCATTTACCCAGTTGCTCAAGATAGAAATTTGCAGTTCATCTTGATTCTCCTTTCTCTCTCATTCCCTGTCATCTAATCCACAAAGTCCTGAGTCCTCTACCTCAAAAGTGTACCTACAATTTATCCTCATCACTCCAACTTTACCACCAACCCCTGAGTCAAATTCATGCTCATCTCTTACCTGGACACACATGGCCTCTTAACTGACTTCCTGCCTTCCCTTCTCAGCCTACCCCAAATCCATTCTCTTTTAACATTTAAATTTGATCACAGAATCCCTCTGTCCAGGAAATGAATAAATAAATATATCCCTCTCAATTACTCTTAGAATTAAATCCAAAGTCTTTCCAAGGACTTGCAGGGCCTTTAACTACCTCTGTGAATTCTTCTCATGACAGTTTCCACCTCCACCGCCACACGGTTCTCCAGCACTGCTTCAAGCAAGTCAAGCTCCATCTGCCTTTCAGGGCCTCTTGTACACTCTTCCTCTCCCCCTTTCCAGAGGTGGCTCCTTCTAATCCTTTAGGATCTCAGCTTAAATTTTGTCTTCACAGAGAAGCTTTTCCTGGTTAATGTGAAGATCCACGATAGGTTCTATTTTTGCAGCTCTATTATTGCAGCACGGTATTGTTTTCTTTATAACAATCATTACAATTTCTAATGATATACTTATGAATTTGTTTACTTCTTTACTTTCTGTCTCCATCAGAGTATGAACTCCATCAGGGCAGGAATGACCTTAGTTCCTGCTAGTGAAAGGTGGTTAATAAATATGGAAGAGAGGGATGGAGGGATACTGCCAAGATACGAAATCAGAAATAGTATGAATCCCTAAAAATTAGGGAGAGTGAGGAAATACAATATGAACTAAAAATCCATTTGTTTTTCTTGAGAATAAAATTTTAGTTTCCATATTTTCTATATACTTTGGCTTCACATTAAAAAATATGTTTTTCCTTAAAAGCTATTGATTTCTTCATAAATTTGTTTTTTCATTCAAAGTGTGAAATGAATGACTGTCCTTAAAATTATTTTAAAGAAACCCCTTCTCTGTGTTCTTTCCCTTGTCTTCGGCCACAAGAAAACGATGTGAGGCTGCTGGAGTGCGTGGATCCCAATCCTGACGATTGTAAGTTGTGTGAAGGAGTCTGAGGCAAACGCACGCGCAGCTCTGCAGGCATTTCTGATATTTTACATTAGTCATTAGAAATAATTCATATAAAAAAGGTGAGCCACATAAGAGAAAATAATGTGAAGTATTGTATGTTTTTGAATTACTGCTGGAAGGAAATTCATTTTCAGCTAAAACACAATAGTACTTCACCCCTTTGACATGTAGTTGGCTGGAAGCACAGTACAAGTTACTGGCTCCAAGAAACTTATATATTCTTAGAGCTACCTACTATGGGTATTCAGGCCTAAAACCTGATAAAAGATAATCATAAGTCTTTAAGAAAGGGACTTTTAAATTTCTTCTTTTCAAATTGGAGAGAAAGGGTGCAAATGGTTCATATCATTGTAATAAAAAGTGAGTAGGTAAAAGAGGTAAGAAATCACTGGCAAAAGATTCTTTTATTTAATACATAGTTATTGAATACCAATGCATGACAAGAACTATGCCAGGAGGCATAAGGGGCACAAAGATGAGTAAAACATAGTTCCTTCCCTTAAGAGGCTTTTCATTAAGAAGAACATACAGACTGGATGGAGGGAGGGACGGATGGATGGACTGGTGGGTGGGTAGATGAAAGGATAGATAGATACAGCATGAAGAGAGGATGAATGAGTGTGGTCTCCTAGCAAAAAGGAAGTAACAAAAATGATAAATAAAACAAGGAAGAGTTAAGGAGTTTTGGATTACGAATGTGAAGAAATGGACATGGTTCATTAATTTGATCTGTATCTCATTTGCCTTGTGAAATATCAATAGGCTTTTGCCTTATTTTAATGTCTAAAATGCCTTATAATGAAATGTAAAATATGGCCTCCTCTTGATCAAGGCTTATGCTTAAGCAGCCAAGATTAGGGCTTGTTATTCCTTATGACTAGTGAATTTCATTCGGCGAAAAGTACAGTGGCACTCCCCAACCTGGCACGTTCTCCATTGAGCATGGAAGGGAATAGGCAAGAATGCCTGAGGTACTTCTGTCAAACCTGTGGGCAATGGAGAAAGCAGTTAAGACACACTGTTATGTACAACTTAACTAGACCTCTCCAGACCTCTGTCTCCTCACTCAGTGTGAAAGGGCTTGCAGCCATCGATGAGCAACAGCTGTGGTTCTGTGCTACCCCATGACCCCCAGCCCCAACAAGTGTCACCAGCAACCAAGAACGCATGCGAACTGGGGCACAGCCACTGCCACGGGTACCTCTCCATGCACACCAAGCTCCTGGGAGATGTGACCCAAGTGGTGTGTGGCTTGGCCCTATGCAGCACACCACGGGGCCACCAAAGGCCTCCCAGGACAAACAGGTCCTCAAATTCATCAAGAAAAGGGTAGGGACATCCAGAGGAAGCAAGAGGACCTGAGCAATGTTCTGGTCCTGACCATGAGGGAAGTGGCTGCCAGGAAGGACTGAGCTCCCTCCCCCTCTGCACGTAGTAAGACCTTTACAGTAAAGAAAATGAAAGGACTGGACCAGATCACGGTTAGCAGAGAGATTAGCCGATCCATTTCTTCACATATATAATGGTGTTGGCTGCTTGGAGTGCTACCTTGAGACATGAGGACACATCCCACCTCAGTAGCAAAGAAAGCCCTCTCAGGGCTGAGCAACATCAGCCATGGGCATGTGAATAGGATGACACATTTGCCATCGCAGAGCAGGTCACTAAGATCCAAATGAAACAGTCTCTTAAATCTCTCTGAAAACTATTAAAGAAATAAATAACAGCATGAGACATTGTTATCTAAAGTCCTTTTTAACTCTCCAGTCCTATGATTTCTACTAATACTGAGCTGGTCCCACACGATGGACACCATATTACAATAAATTCTTAATTATCCATACTTCAGTATTTTTGCCCCAATCTTGCTTTCAAATTCTCATTTACATGAGTAGAAAAGGCATGGCCTTATCTACTCTTATTTCCTAAGCATGGAGCCCAGTAGGAGGCCGTTTAGAGAAGACTTAGTTTACTCATTCAAAGACAGAGCCTACCCCATGTAGACTGCAGAGGAATGGCTCAGATGCTGTGCTGGCTCTTTTCTTTGGTTTGACTGATGGGCTCCAAAACAGAAAGAGCTTTGCAAAGGGAAGCAGGTGAGAAAATGTATATTTCTTATTCTTTCCTGCTCATATTTTTACAAAGTTCCTAATTTTCTTTAAAGAACTATAAATTCAGAAATCAGATATAGCCATGAAGAAAAGCAATTACAAATAATAACACACAAGGCCACCTATTTGGGATTCTGGATAATCTATATCCTAGTTACCTTTTATTGATGAAAATAGAAAAGCTGTACTCACACTTTTTTCCTAAGTCTTGGACCAAGACCATCAAGTTTCTAGCATCTAAATTACTATTCATTTTCACATTTGTCCCCAGGTGTGGGCTACCCAGCAGGTGCCACTGCTAAGTCAAAGGCCCCAAAACTAGCAGGAGTATGTCCTTCCTTCTCTTGCCACTTGTTTCTAGCTTAGAAAGATGAGGGTTCCTTACAATGATTTTTCCATCACATGGCTGTATGCGCAATTAACCCTGCAGGGGCTCTCTGGATCCATTAGAGAACAAATGCTCAGACAAACAGAAAACACCATCACCACCAAAAGGATTACTTTAACTATTAGGAGGTACTCTTCCTGTTACAAGTTACTATTTCCTCAAGGTGTTAACTGGGTGCTAGTCATTTGAGAATTGTGCATATTAATATCTCATGTTCTTGATTTTTAGGATTTTCCTTCTAATTCATAGAAAGTCAGAGCTTTAAGGGAGCCTGAACACCCTCTTTGGACAGACGGGCATAGCAAGGCCCTTGAAATCTGTGCAACTTGCCCAGGTCACTTTGCCACCAAGTGACAGAGCAGAGGAGGAATAAAGCCACCTCCCCAGGGCCGGAGGCACCCTGCTTCCCCCTTGTTATGCTGAGCAGCTTTTTCTGTGGTTTCATGCCCTTCCCAGTGGGCCAGGGCCTACTACACACCTGGCTCCCACCTTGGCCCTGCAGAATCTCTGGCCAAGTCCCAGCAAGGATGACAGAAAATCCAGACAAGGATGAAATCATCATTTTCCTCTATTATTTTCCTAAATTGCCTTTTTCCTATCCATGACTAGGCAGTATTTTCTCACAGCTGGGGATGAACAAATTCAAAAAGATGTTCTCAAATACATGGTTTCCGAGAGAGGGCACTAAGTCTTGAAAGTATAAAATGAGCATTTTTGAGTGATTGCACAGTTCACAGAAATGCCTCTGGTGAGACTGTCATCAGCAGTGATTCACTGTGTGAAGGGTCCCCATGGAGACAGAGCTATCTCATATTAGGGTATTGACCCTATTTTTCCTGAGATGGAATAAATGGCGAGGATGCACTAAGTGACGGAGGTCATGGGGCCCATCCAGTGAGGCAAGGAACAGTTCTTTGAAGATGCTCTCACAATCAGAAAGAGTGAAACTTGGAGACCACTGTGTTTCTTCTTCTCCTTCAGGATGAAGGGTTATTGTGCCCTGTAGGCATAAACTATCAGAAGTAAAGGCTGAAGGTCAAAAGTGTATCTTCTAGGATGGCAAGAAAATGTCCCCAGTGAGGAAGAAAATATAGTTTATTACAGTTCAAGGATGTTTGTCTTGATGCCAAAATATCTTTTTCTCGAAAGAAAAACTGATTAAATGAGATTATACACCGTGTGCCTTAGGTCTGCTTGGGCTGATATAACAAAATACCACAGACTAAGTAGTGTATAAACAAAAGAACATTTATCTATCTATCTGTCTATTTATTTATTTTTGCAGTTTTGGTGGCTGGGAAGTCCAAGATCAAGGTGTTGGCAGATCTGACGTCTGGTGAGGACCCACTTCCTGCTCATAGATGGCCTCTTCTCATTACGTCCTCATGTGGAGAAAAAGATGAGGGAGTTCTCCTGGGCCTCTTTTAAAGGCCACTAATCTCATTCATGAGGGCTCCACCTTTATGACTTAATCACCACCCAAGGCCCCCACATTCTAATACCATCCTAACTTTGGGGGTTAGGGTTTCAACCTATGAATCTGGGGGTACACAAACATTCAGACCATCGCACAGTACTGGAGCATAGTAGATACTCAACACACAATTTTTACCTTTGCATATGCAACTATCTTTTAGGTACTTTTTGGCTCAGCTACTTTAACAAAAAAAGTTTCAGTTGTAAAACTATGTTGTAATTAAAACCATATAAATGTAGCATCAGAAAAGCTTCTCTGTCCATTTGCAGGCCAAACTGGGTATTGTTTCCCCATCCGCTTAGCACCTGATGTGCTTCAAGGACTCACTTTTCAGGGCCTCATGTTTTATAAGGTCTACAACAGGTCCAAAATTCTACAGTCCAGGCAATGTTGAAACAGAAGGCTTGTGGAAAATACTCTAATACAGCTGACCCTTGAACAACATGGGCTTGAATGTCAAGGGTCTACTTTTACATGAATTTTTTTTCAATAAAAGTTAACACTGAGTGTGCCTGTCTCTCCTGCCTGCCCTTCCACCTTCTTCAGCTCTTTTGCCTCTGCCACCCCTGAGACAGCAAGACCAACCCCTCCTTTTCCTCTTCCTCCCCAGCCTATTCAACGTGAAAACAAGGATGAAGACATTTATCTTGATCCACTTTCACTTAATCAATAATAAATGTATTTTCTCCTTATGATTTTCTTAGTAACATTTTCCTTTCTCTAGCTTACTTTACTGTAAGAATACAGTATATGATATGTAAACAAAACATATGTTAATCAACTGTTTATGTTATCGGTAAGGCTTCAGGTCAGTGGTAGGCTGTTAGTGGTTAAGTTTTTAGGGAGTCAAAGGTTATATGTGATCTTCACCTGTGCAGGGGTTGGTGCCCCCAACCCTGTTGTTCAAGACCCAGCTGTACTATTATGGAGCTGCGGTTTATGGGTGTGCACTGGGTGCATGTGGCTTGCTTCCAAATGGCTTGTAGAGGAGAATTGTCACTATTCCTAGAATGGTGAGAAGGCAGGACAAGAGAATAGTTTTTCACAGGGTCTATGTCTTCTCTTTTCATTCCCTCAAATTAGGAAGTCATCCAAGGTCAACTCTGACCCCTTCCCCACTCCTTCTTCAACTGCTCTCCAATGAGGATAAAGGAAACTAACATATATGGATCCCCATAATATGTGCCACACTTTACCAATTCTGGAAACTGCAACAGTTCTCTGATGTTGATATTATTATCTCCCTCTTAATAGACAGACAAACTCAGAGACGTTAAATAACTTGCCCAAATGTTACACAGCTAAGGGAAAGAGCCTAGATTCAAACCCAAGAGGGGTGGGGAACCTGCAGCCTTCTGATTTCAAGAATGTTCTTTTTTAAGCGCTAAGGGAGGCAAGGAAAGCTTCATCTTTCTCTGCTGCACCCCTTTTTATAAAAGGATTTGTTCTGTAAAATTTGGATTCAGACAAAAGACTGCATTTAAGGACCCAGAAGGCCACATGTGGACTTACGGCTGCAGGTTCCCTACCCCTTCATGGCTCCACCTCAACTCCTGTGGGCATGTGTGGTCCAGTTCTGGAATCGCTCTCCTGTAAATGTTTGTACCTTCTTTGTACCCGTCCTTTCATTCCAGCCACCTTTTGAAACCCAACGCTGGACAAACCCCAGCTTCATTCTCTGTGCCTGTCCACAGGGAAGGTCCATACGGCTGGAGGACACTATGCAGCTCACACACAGTGTTCAGTAATCGTGTCATACTCCTCTGGGAAGCTTCCTCTCCCTCCCCCAGTGATACCTTCAAGGCTCTCCATTCCCCATCAACTCACTTATCCTCAGCAGATGACCTTGTCTCCTACTCTTTGGAGAAATGGAATCCATCAGCTAGGAACTCCCTCCACCTGTGTTACCAAACTGACAAGCCCACCTGCTCTGTCCTCTGTGCTTCTCACGCAGTGAGCATTCAAGCTGACTCAAGTCCATCTTATCGGTGTCAATCATAAAAAATTCAGTTTCACTTTTCTTTGAGAGTACTGATTTTTAGATGGAAATGTACATATTCTCCTCAATATTTATTATCATTTTTTAGTTATTGGCATAAGCCCGACAGCATGACCACCATGGTCTTATTCATGGAAGTCTACTTTATGTTACTAAATTTTTCCTGGTTAAACATTACTACAAATTCTAGATCACTGGATCTCAGGTCCTAAACTCTTGAAGCTCCATGGAAATCTTCAGATTTCAAGCAGAATAACAAGTGATATGCTTAAAAACTAAATAATTGAAGATTTTCAATGTAATACCAAAAAACTCTAAGACCTTCCCTCTGTCTACAGCCATCCCACCCTGAACGTGCCTGATCTCATTTGATCTCAGAAGATAAGCAGGGTCGGGCCTGGTTAGTACTTGGATGGGAGACCTTTCCTACAACCAATGATATATTTCCACTTAAGGTACTTACTTTAAAAATTAAATGTGTAAAGATGGAGCTGGCCTGAGGCAAAAACATGGGGCCATTTGCTCTAGTTATTTCCCCCCAAACCCTGATATCGTGGAAACACTTTAGGCAGACAGACCTGGATATCAATGCCAGCACTGCCCCCTTCTAACTGGGTAACCTTGAGTAGGTTAATTGTCACCCAAGCTCAATACCTTCATCTATAAAATGGGTTAATAATCTTCACAGAGCAAAAGATGAAATGAAGCAAGATATGTAGAGTATTTGGTAGATATTAGATGCTCAATAATTGACAGGTCTTATACTGTACATTTTAGGATGCCTAAGCAAAATCGTCCCTATCATAGCCTTAGAGTTATAATGCTTATGTCCTTAGGGAACACATACCTACATTTTAAAAAGTCTTTGTCTGAAAAATTCTGCTTCTAGCCATGAGGAAGTAACAGAGATAGAATTTATCCTCTTACCTCAAACAACTGAAAAAACAAACAAACAAAATATATGAAATGAAAATTTTCAGACATTACAACAGGAGGTGCAGGACAGTGATGGTTGGAGAGCAGGGAAACAAATGAAGTGAAACCTAAGATTGTCCCAGCCCACTGTCTAGAAAGTTTCCTGACTTAATGTAAGGAAGAGAAACCCACACAGAGCCTGAGATCTACCCAAGTTCAGCACTGGACGGGGTTTGGAGGGCAGGGGAGGCCCCTGGAAATTGCAGGGCAGAGCACTAGAGAGGAAAGAGCTAATTGGAGAGAGGGAGCTCAGGAGATCTTCAGAGGGTTCCCTCTGAGTCTTTGGCTGAGTGTTGCTCAGGACAAACTTGGGGCGAAAGTAGCAAGGCTGGGGCAAAAGCTACGGGAAACGAGCAGGTGGAACCATTTCCGAAGCTCACCAAGGGCTGAGAATAGATCAAGTTTCCAACAGCCAGGGAAGAGAAACTTTGCAACATACTGGGGAAGAGTTCCCAGAAGTGTGTTGCCTCACAAGTGGGACTAAATCAGGGGTGGGGAACATTTTCATGTGGGAAGACCGCATTAATTTAGCAGTAATAAAATAAAGCCGCATTCAGGAAACTTCAAATAGACATACTTAAAATGTACGTTATTTTGTAAAAATCTAACTACTATGTACTTAATAATTTTAAAAAATTAAGACTGTTAATTTTAAAGTCAACTAACCTCTTAATCACTTTGTTGTGTCTGCTTTTTGTTGAAAAGCATCTGAATATTTGGATGCAGCATGGAGGTCTACAGTTTCAGTTACTCTTCTAGGTGGGTATCAGTCACTTGTGAACTTAAGGGCATCTTGATTTGGGTTAGGTAGAAGAATGTGGATTCACAGCCGTAAGTGGTTGAAAAGCAAGAAAGCATTTTTCAGGCGTGTTGCCAAAGGCATGTGTATGCTACTGCATATTTCCATATTTTAACTGGATCCTTCTTAGCATCAAAGAATGACTTTAAAATGTCATCTATTGAGAGCTCAATAGATTCCATCTGTAGTTCTTTAGGTGCCTTGGTGATATCAACTAGGTGAGGCTGAAATGCTAATTTGAGTGTGATGTCATGATTCTCAAAGTCAGTGAACCTTTAATTGTATTCTCCAATTAGTAGGTCTATAACAGCTGTGTATTCTTCAAATGATTCACATATCATCCTGCTCATCAATGACCTTTGCTAACTGGGGAAAATGTTCATACAAAACTTCCTTTTGAAGAAGTGTTTTGAAAAAAAGATAGCTTTTTTAGAAATGTTTAAATTTTTTTTTGCCACATATCATATATATACTTAGTTTTACCTTGCAAAGAAATATTCAAGTTGTTTTGATTTGACATAACATCACACAGAAATGCTGCATGCCTACAGAAATCTTTTTTCAATAATTCACATTGCTGATTCTGTTCTTCACAAAACTTAACTGTCTGTTCTCGCAGAGATAAAATTTTGGCTAACACCTGTCCCTGAGATAGCCAAGGCACTTTAGAATGATATGGCAAATACAAACTGAAGACCTGTGATCCCCAATCTGTAGACCAGTACTGGTCCATGGCCTGCTAGGAACCGGGCTGCACAGCAGGAGGTGGGCAGTGGGTGAGCCAGTGAGCAAAGCTTCACCTGTATTTACAGCTGCTCCCCACTGCTCGCATCACCACCTGAGCTCTGCCTCCTGTCAGATCAGCAGCGCCATTAGCTTCTTAGAAGACTGTGAACCCTACTGTGAACTGTGCATGCAAGGGATCTAGGTTGCACGCTCCTTATGAGAATGCATCTTCCCCCACCACCATCTGTGGAAAACTGCCTTCCGTAAAACTGGTCCCTGGTGCCAAAAAGGTTGGGGACTGCTGCTGAATACCTCATTGTTCAACTTTAATGGTACGAAACTGATTTGTACAAGATACAATGAAAAGAAATGAGAGTATCTGTATCTGTTAATACATTTTTTAATCTGTGCAATAAACTCTTCAGAAAACTCATGTTTTCCTGTCATGGAAAGTACACCATCTGTACATACACTCACTAAATTTACCAAATTCAATCCAACTTCATGACATTTATCTAGAAAGTTTTGAAGATATCTATTCCCTGTGTTCTGTTTGCAAGTGTGCCCAAAGCAAATAACTTCGTAGCAAAGAGAATCTTCTGTTACGACCCAAATGAAGTGTAAAACCTGTACTAAGTCAGTAGTATCAGTTGATTAGTCCAAAGCAACTGAATAATATATATTTTCCTTTTGAAGTATTGCATAAAGTTGTTCTGTTAACTTGAAGGCTAATTCATGTTGCTGATCAGTTATGGTTCTCCTTGAAAGAGGTAGTTGTTTGTACTTTGAAACATTATTAGGGTCTAAGCATTCTTTCACAATTTCAACATCACTGAATGGCTTCCCTTTTTTCCCTCGAGTATGTAAGCTCTATATAAGTTCCTTCAGCGGCATTATTTCCAGGTTTTATTGCTGCTTGAAAGAATTATCTTTGCTCTTGCTTTTCATCTTTTAATTTCTGAACTACAACCTTTTGTGTCTCTCCCTTTAATTTAAAATATTTGTGGTCTTATGAGTGTTATAATGCTGATGAGTGTCGAATTTCTTTAATGTTGATATTGCAGTATCACAAAGCAAGCAAATCGTCTTATCTCTAGCAGGAACAAGATAATATTGCAATTCACAATCCTCATTAAAAATCTGTTCTCTTCCTTCAGTGTTCTCTTGGTCTTCTTTGACATGATGGGTTATTAAGCAGACAGAATTAAAAAATACTGTCAAACTGTGCAACTATTCACAAATTCCACTTCAAACAGAAACAAGTGCACCATTGTCAAGAGCTGATAACAGAGTGGTATACTGGATCCCACAAAACTCTCACCAACCAGCCTTGTGCATTAGTGGCGTCAGTCTGGCAGGGGAAGTTAGAACTATTAGGTCATCAAGTATGAAATGTCTGATTTCCTTAAGTATTAAGTTTGACAGTTGGTATCTCTGACATTTCACTGTGACACTTTTTTTTTTATTGTGAAGGTACATCCTCATTATTTTAAAAGTACATTTTGGCTTGCAATTATTTTTCAAAATTTTTTAGAGCAATTTTTATGAAACCATGGATAAGTCAAAAATTCATGTTATTTTTGAATATTAGTTCCATCTTGGAAACAATGCAACACAGACAGCTAGAAATATCAATGAAGTGTTTGGGAAATATGTGGCTGATGAACGCACAATACATCAATGGTTTGAGAAGTTCCGTTCTGGTGATTTTAACCTTGAAAATGAGCCACATGGGCGACCTGAGACCAAGGTGGATAATGATGAGCTGAAAGCTGTAATGGAAGTGAATCCAACTCAACCTACGTGTGAATTAGCAGCAAGGTTTGATGTTACTGTTCCAACAATATCGGACCATTTGAAACAAATTAGCAAGGTAAAGAAGCTGGATAGATGGGTACCTCATGAATTAAATGAGCATCAGAAGAGAAATCATCTCAAAGCTTGCCTTTCTTTGTTGTCATGACATAAAGGCGAACCATTTCTACACTGTATTGTTATGTGTGATGAAAAATGGATTCTTTTTGACAATTGCAAGCATTCAGCACAATGTTTGGATAAAGTTGAAGTGCCGAAAAACAGTCCAAAACCAAATATTCATCAAAAAAAGCTAATGGTGTCTGTTTGGTGGTCCAGCACTGGTATTATCCACTACAGCATCATGAAACCTGGTCATTTGATTATAGCAGATGTCTACTGCAACCAGTTGGATGAAATGATGAGGATGCTTGTGATTAAGCAGCTGAGATTGGTCAATAGAGATAGTCTAATCCTCTTGCAAGACCACATGTCATAAAAATAACACTGCTCCAACTACAAAGCTAGACTTGGAAGCTCTCTGTCATCCACTGTATTCACCAGACCTTGCACCAACTGACTAGCACTTCTTCTAGGCTTTGGACCACTTCTTGGAAGGAAAAATATTCAATTCTTAACAAGCAGCGGAAAATGCCTTCCACGCACTCTCCAGGTTTCTTTACTGCTGCCATACACCAGCTACCATTAAGACGGCAAAACTGTGTCGATAGTTTGGGTTCACACTTTGATTAATTGTACTGCCTCTTGTTCAAGATATAATAAACGAAACTTTTGATTTAAAATCAGACATGTCATATTTAATGACCTAATAAATCATTAGTATAGCAGCCATCAATTTAGCTCTTATGGCTTACTAATGTTCTAATTGTGTCGGTCAATCTGGGAGAATTATTTCATTGAAATTTATTTTATTCTTTGGTATGTTAAATATGTTCATTTAAAAAATAAAATAAAAATACAAAAGACAAAAATGCATTAATAAAAATAGAAGGATTTGTTCTGTAAACTTTGGATTCAGTCAAAAGGTTGCACTTAAGGACCTAGAAAGCCACATGTGGCCTTAAGGCTACAGGTTCCCCACCCCTGTACTAAATTATCTCTAGTCTAAATGCTGCTTTGGACCCACTTACCCAAGTATAAAAGCAAGCCTTGAGAGAATCAAATCATTTCCAAGGATTCCAAATCATTTCCAAGGAGCTTAACTGCATCTCAGAACAAATCTTAAAAATATTTAAAGGAATACAAAAAAAAAAAAAAACAAAAAAAACCCCAGCACCTGACAACATAAATTCACAATGTCTGGAAACCAACAAAAAATTAATAGGCATGCAAAGAAACAGAAAAGTAAGACCCATCATACAGGGAAAAATCAATCAAGAAAAAGGAGACTCAGAAATGTCACAGATAAAAGAATTAGTAGATAAGCACACTAAACAGCTGTTATAAATATGCTCCGTATGTACAAGAAGGAGGATGAAAGCATAAGCATGATAAGAAAAGACAGGGAAGACACAGTTTTAAAAAAGAGGTAATCTGGAAAGATAATGCTCAATTATGAGAAAAATAAATCACAGATGTCAAATAAGGGGATTGGTGGTTGTGGTTGCCTTTCATATATAACTATGATTGAAGACATAAAAGCTATACTTTAGCTAGTCTAAGGACCAGGTATAAAAGTGACTTTTCCTGATATTATATACCTTTATATAATTATTTATATAAATGAATCAAATAATACATTCATTCAACTATATAGTTACTGAGCACTCAGCTCTATGTTTGATGATAAAGAAAACATAAAGATAAATTAGATATGGTTCTTGCCCATAGAAGAAGTACAGCACAGTCTATTAAATAAATGATAGAATCATTATATAAGCACATAATGATATATCCACAACTCAAGAACACAGTATGTAACAGAGAGTAAATCAGAAGGCTGCAGAATAATAAAAGTAAATAAAAACAAAGGATATAGAAGAGGAGAAGTCACTATGCAATGATTCCATAGTTACAAATAAAAGGCTCTGACATTAGCTCAGAGCAAAAATCCAATATACAATAACGTGTTTGCATGCATACACACATACACACACAAACTTCTAACAGGACAGGAACACTCGAACTAATTTTAATATGGGAATTCAACTGTTTGGCTTTTCTTCTTGTTCTCTGCTGAATTAGAATGTCCACTCTGAGCACCCAGCTCTATGGGTGCTCTATGGACACAATTTGCCATTATGGAATGTAAATATTTCCCCTCAGTTCATGGAGCTGTTAAAGATACTGAAGCTTCTCTACTCCAGAGGAAACTATAAAATTAGGGAATATGTGTTTGTGGTATATACACACATACACATCATATATTGTATGGAATATGTATATACTTAATATGTATACATAAGTAAATATACATGTGATTATTTAAAAATATTTTCCTTAGTTTTGGTCTAGTAAGAAAGTGACCAGCATAGTTCAAAAGGCTAGCGAGTAGTACATATATCAGAGTATGACAGAGCAAATAAATATTACACTAATCAAAAGGTAGAAACTAGTATACTTTTTTTTAAAATTTCGGAATATTATGGGGGTACAAATGCTTTGGTTACATAAATTGCCTTTGCACTGCCTGAGTCACAGCTACAAGCATGCCCATTCCCCAGACAATACACAGCACACCTGTTAGCTGTGAATTTACCCATCAAAAATATGGAATGCTTCACGAATTTGCATGTCATCCTTGTGCAGGGACCGCATTAGTCTTCTCTGTAGCGTTCCAATTTTAGTATATGTGCTGCTGAAGTGAGGACAACTAGTTTAAAATTTAAAAAAATATATTTATGGTAGAATAAAAAGAAAGAAAAAAATTATACATTGATAATTCAGAAGAAGTCAATCTAGGCCGGGTGCGGTGGCTCATGCCTGTAATCCTACCACTCTGGGAGGCCAAGGTGGGAGGATCGTTCAAGGTCAGGAGTTCGAAACCAGCCTGAGCAAGAGCAAGACCTCGTCTCTACTGAAAATAGAAAGAAATTAGTTGGACCACTAGAAACATATAGAAAAAATTAGCTGGGCATGGTGGTGCATGCCTGTAGTCCCAGCTACTTGGGACGCTGAGGCAGAAGGATTGCTTAAGCCTAGGAGTTTGAGGTTGCTGTGAGCTAGGTTGATGCCACAGCACTCTAGCCCAGGCAACAGAGTGAGAGTCTGTCTCAAAAAAAAAAAGAAAAAAAAAAGAAGAAGTCAATCTAATACAAAGCAAGTAAATTTACCTTATCCATTCCATGGAAGAGAAAAAGGGCCATATTTTAAATGACTATATATTATATTAAGAATTTGACAAAGATTTTATAATATCTATAGCCAACATGGATGTAGGCTATTGTCATTTGTGGAGAGTTATTTGAGAACAATCCTTGATTTGCTTTAAGCGATGTCAATTACCTTATGAAGGACAAGGTATAGGCAGAAGCAAATATTTTTTGAAACCAGTTTTCTATAAATTCTCTTATCTCTAGACATAGTGTAGGTACACATCATAAGCTCAGCACTAGAATGAAAGTTCCAGGAGAGTGTGTGTATCCCCAGCACCTGGGGCGATGCCTGCATGGGGCAGGTGCTCCATACTCCAGTCCCATGTGGACGCATCTAGGCCATCTGCTTGCAGGACCTCTTTGTGGACAGCAGCCTCCTAGATGTGAACCCAGCCTCCCCTCTTGCCACTCTTTAATCCAATCTCTATAAAAACAATTCAGGTACTTTTTATTTTTTTTAAGAAAGAAACAAAACAAATAATATTTCGATAGCTTACACTTCAAATAAAATCTGTACTCCATACTTTGGA
The DNA here is from genome assembly GCA_963574885.1 of Lepilemur ruficaudatus. NCBI lineage: Eukaryota > Metazoa > Chordata > Mammalia > Primates > Lepilemuridae > Lepilemur > Lepilemur ruficaudatus. Next base: position 57,419 of record CAUYRT010028006.1, on the reverse strand, counting down.
AGGCATGATCTAGCCCTAGCCTACCTCTCCAGTCTCATGTCAAGCACCACCTTGCCAACCCCCAGCATCCAACCACCCCCTTCTGCTCACATACATCCACTTTCTTATTCCTTGAAAGAGCCAAGCTACTATCATCTCAGGTCTTTGCACAGAGCATTTTCTGCTTTAAGAATTTTCTTATCTTTCCAAATTCCCCATGTCTTCCTGCTCTTCCCTCCTGCTACCTGGATAACTCCAATTTATCCTTCGAGTCTTAGCCTAAATATTACTTCTTTAGAGGAGCCTTTCCTGAAGTCCCTCTGATACCTTGAGGCAAAGTTAGGCTCCCCATTGCTCTTTATAACACCCCATAATTATAATTAATCATTGGTATAATACAATTATGTGATAACAACCTGCTTCTCTAGAAATGCAAGTACTCCATAAAAGCATCACCTGTCATATAAATTGCTGTTTTTCTAGTATCTTGTAAAGAAATGCAGTTTGAACCTTCAGTAATATTGTGATGAACAAATAAATATACCCATGTACTGTCCTAATGCCCTAGGGAGAAAAGGGTAAATAACTGTGCAAAATGTAACAGAACTGTCAAAAATAAATTAAATCAGGTACATAAATTGTGAAACACAAGTCAAGGGCCTATTTGTTTTCTGAAACTTGATAGAAATCTTTCAACAAGATGGAAAATAAAGACAAAAGAGAACTCTGAATATGCATTTTAGAGAAAGCCCCACTGCTATACACCAGGTTGCTTGTGTCCCTTAATTATGTCTATGTCAGAGAGTGTCACCATTAATATCTGAGGGGACTAAAGAAAAGAAGTTTGCTGGTGTGAGTATTATGTTGATTTTAAAGATGAGTACGTGGGATGGGTTATCAACAGACAGTCCTGAGTGTCTCTGCAAGCTGAAGAGATGGGAATCAGGCAGGATTTCCAGATTACGTTTTTTGTTTTTTTTTTCAATCTCTGACCACTTCTGTCCCTGCGAACCTTGGAGCCCAGCACTAGTGGGAATCTAGTGAGGAAATAGATGCAGAGATTTGGAGATCTGATTGGATGTTAGGTTGACACCTGGGTGAGCAGCTGAGGGCCCTTTGCTCATTTCATAGCAGACATGTGGCTGGGCATTAAGGTTCCCAGGGCGTCAATAACCATCCATGTGCTGTGGCTACCAAAGCCACGTCTCCATCCACCCTCCCTTCCTGAGCTGCAGACCCATAAATCCCACTGCTCACTGTATGCTTCCTTTCAACAGGTTCCTCAAACTCAACACATCCAAAAAGAAACTAGACATCTTCTCCACCCTTTTCTTTCGGCCTTCCCCACTTTCTCTTCTTGGTAAAGGGCCCCGCCACTTCCCCAGTTTCGATTCTTCACTCTCCTCACATTCCATGTGGACTCAGTCAACAGTTCCTGTTGTTTCTGCAATTCAGTGTCTCATGAGTCCCCTCACATTGCTGCATCTCCACTACCAGGGTCATCACTGGCACTACTGCCATCGTTATCTCTCTCTGCTTCCTGGCTACTAATGTTTCCCCCCCTCCCATCAGTCCTCTCTAGGGCTTGCAAACGTGCTCTGTAAAAATATAATTGTAACCCTACTACTCTTCTGCTCAACGCTCTTCAGTGACATCCCGCAGCACCCTTTGCCTATCAGTGGCATCACCACTTATCATGTTGATTTGCATTTGCTTATTAACTCTTTTCTGTTTCTCCCACTAGACCCTACAACATGACAGTAAGGTCTATGTCTCATATTCCCAGTGTTCAGCACAACATCTGGCTCAATAAATCCCAGTTAAAAGAGTGATGCTTGAGGAGATGAAAGGATTTAACAAATGCCTCTTCGTATCGGGGCATATTAAAGAGGATAAAGGTGTCCCTGGGAGGATTAAATAACCTAAGAAAGAAATTAGGAAAAAAAATATTCTGAGGAAGCAGGGAAGAATTAAAATGAGTGGAAACATCCATGAATGGGCGAGGGTAATGAGGATGACAGAAGGGGACTGTGACCCATCTTAGCCTGCCCATGAGTTAGAAAGCTAAGTCCTTCTTAGGGTGGCAGGAAATGGAAGCAGTGACAGTGAATCCGGAGCTTCTGAAGAAGGAACAGCAAGGTATGAACCAGGGAACAATTTGGAGTGCTGACAGACAACCTGCAAGCATGAGGAAGTCTTTTGTAGGCTCCAAGATAATCACTGATAAGGATGTGGCACTATCTCGTCTATGCCCCCACTGTGGCTAGCTGGGAGGTGTGATACCCTTTCAGAACGTGTGTTTGGAATATGACAAATAGCAAACTCAGAAACTTGCTATGAAAGATATGTATCAACCTAAAGTCAATTACAGCTACAGAAAGATTGTTGACACTAGGAAAGGAGATTTCAGAAGGTTTAGAGAAGAGCAAGGTACTATCTCATGGCCAGAGAATATCCAGAAAGTACCACCAGTTCCCAAGCAGTCCTGGGCACGAAACTTAAAACCTGGGGACTCAGCTCCTGCTTTTCAAATCTCCTTTCAGGTGATTATGAGTTTGGGAAAGACACCAGAGTATATGCGAAGGGAGACTGGTCACACAGACGGTGTCAAAGCTCAGGACTTGATATTCTAGACTTTGGATTGTGACGCCAGAGGTGGGGGCTCTTGGAAAGGGACACAGAAAACTGAGAAGAAGGTTTCAGGCAACATCTGACCCCAGGAGAGTTATTTTGAAACTTGAGATTAGGGACTGACACTGTTCAGCACAAACAAACAAATAAAATTGTAAACTAGGTCATACAGAGGGTATTACACATGGCATGGAAAGATTTTTGGCAGTGGAGAAGAATCCTCACCATTAACAGGAAAAATCTGGTTTAGATGGCTGTACTCTAGTATGCCATGAGATACAAACAGGTATTTTTTTAAAGGCTAAATTAAGTTTGGGGAGTCCTACATACTAGATCCGATCCTTTGAAAACTGCTTATTGCACATGAGTATAGGAAAGGCTTTGAGAAAACTCACAAAGAAAGCAATTTACCTGTGTCTAAACCAGAGTTGGCCACCATTGCTGGGCCACCTAAGTATTTATGTGACTTCCCCACTCTCCCTAACAACTACTGTATCCAACAACTGTGGGATACTCATGTTCCAACAGACCAGTTTAGAAAATCTGCATCTATACCAACACACAAAGTATTGATAACAAAAAGATATCATCAACAATGGCAACAAACTCTGCAAAACTAAAACAAAGAAACACGAATATATGGCGGTAAATAATATCTTATAGAGCAGCCAAGACTTTGGAGTGTGGGGTGTAGGACTGAGGTATAACAGTGTTAACGGTATATTGTGGATAAGAGGAACAAATTCAATGCCATGATCTCAAGTAGCATTTCCTGTGAAGAAGGTAAACAGGGAAGCTCATAAAAGTGGGACGGGAATCACCGTGGGGAACATTTGGTGACGATCAAGGAGAGGCAAGTGGAAGAGGCGTAATTGTGGGCGTGCGAGGTGGCGTGGCGGGAAGGCCGGCAATGACAGTAATAAGGGATTTGATTTCCTGGGAAGTTATTTCGATAAAATCCGAGGATATGAAAAATTTACGCTTTGCTTTGCTGATAATTTTAATCTCTCAATAAATTGAAGAAGCAGTGAGAAATGGGATTTAGTGTCAGTTTAATTTTAACAAATCTGGGAAGAGTGGTTGGTCATTCAGAAATATCACAAACTTTGGGAGAAAGCCAAGTACTTGTAAAATTCAGCCTCTCCATAATCCTGTCAGAGATGTTTTAGAGAGGATTTCTTGGAAGGAAGGTTACACTAAATAATCTTTAAGTCCCTGCTGAAACATTAAAGGCTGCCTCTAACATTCTACAGCCGCGCTGAGCAACTCCGGAGGTGGCCGGCCGGCCGGTGCAACAACTGAGCAGGAAGCAGCATCCTGGCCCTCTGTGGCAACACCAAAAAGAAACCACAGTACTTAGTACACACCAGGTACGGTAAAAAGAGCAGAGGATGCTTCATATAAATATGCCGTCAAACTGGAAGAACTGAAACAACGAGGTGCTGCATTAAAAATAGGTAAGTCACTAGTACAGAATAGATACTTCAGAAACAGACAGAAATATACATAAGAATTTATTTTCCAGTAAAAGGTAGAATTATGTCAATGGGGGCATGGAAAATCAGGAATATACCAACTTCCAGAGTAGGCAAACCTTTCAGTATTTAGAAACGGAATAAAGAACTCATAAAGGGAAAATTAAATACAACAATTATTTTACTAGAACCAACATTAAGAGCAAAAAATAGACTAGATAAATCTTTTTAGGAAATATGAAGTCCAAGGATTGAAATGCTTAACAAACGCCCAAATATAAACTAATAAAAAAAACTTACCAAGAACCATATCTGATAAATGGATGTAGTATGAGAATAATCTATTTACAAAAGAGAAAATATGAATAGAAAATGAACAGGAAAAAAGAAATAAACAAGGGCAGTTATAAGAGAATTTAAGGTAAAATAATAGGACACCACCCTTTGTGTATCAAATCAGTAAATATTAAATACATATGTATATTTTGGAAATTATTTGCCCGGTACATAACAAGAAACTTTAAAATGTTCATTTCTTTTGACCTACCAGTTCTACATGTAAAAGTCTATCCAAGGGAAATAATTCTAATGGCTATGAAGCCCTATGCATAAAAATGTTCACTATAATATTATTTGTTAAAAAAAGAATAAAGAGGAAGAAAGGCAGGATTAAGAGGAAAGGAATAAGAGGACTATTTAATGTATACTCACGATACGAAGGCTTTGTAAGTTATCCCATTTAAATATGACAACAGTTCCATTATATGATCACCATTTTATAGAAAAGTAAAATGCTTTTGCATGTTCAGAGACATTAAATTCCTTAAAGAAACCTGGCTAGTAAGAGTGAAAAAATGGAAACAGCCTAAATGTAAACAGTGAAATAGTTAAGTAAACTGGGGAAGATTTACTTGATATATTTAAAAAATTTTAATATAAAAGAATAAAATGGAAAAAGTGGTTTAGAATAAGATGTTAAGAAAAATGCATAATGGAAAATTTTATATTCAATATCATTGAAATACATAGGAAGCAGACTGGAAGAAAATACATACACACTAACCAAAAACTATGGAAGCTGACCCTGAGATTGCATCAACAAATGTAGTCAACTGGTGGCCCCGAGAACAATGGCGAGTGCAGTTCAATTGTCAGGCTGCAGAAAGGATGAAGTCGAAGCCCAGAAAGACCCAGAAAGGCTCAAAAACAGGTTAAGCAATTTGGCTAATACAGGAGATAGAGAATGTAATTCAGGGCAGATACGGTAAATCTTCTATAACGAGGAGGGCTGTAATTCTTTTCATGGCAAGTTGCTGGGAAAATCGGAAACTGGTCATGGTTAAAATGTCAAAAGACTCAAAATCATAAGAAAAATAATGAAATTATTAAGGTTTGGGCTTACTCTAGAAGTCACACAACATTTTCTGAGAGAAGTAGGAGGTGAGACAAAAGTAAAGCAGTTTCTGATATTGAAACATTTCAATTAGGCAGCTGGGAAAACATGGGTAGAAAAATAGAAATCTTTACTCTTCAGTTATTAGAAGGAAATACCTGTCTAGGTTAGCTTTAGGAGAAAAGCACCTGGACAAACGTATGTTCAAACCATAGAAACTGTCATTTATGTACACACACCCCCACAGCAGACTAATCTTCAATTGTATGAATTTGATAGCATTTTGGAGAATTTTATAAATATCCTAAGTATAATGTTTTATAACTCAATCTTTATCTTTCCTTTTTCTCTGTTTCCTACTTTCTCCTGTCTCCTCTCCACTCTCAGGTTCTTTCTTGTTATATTAAAAAAGAAACAATATATATATTTTTATATATCTATACGTACATATATACATATATGTTCATATACACACATATATAATTTACTACAGCTAATTTAGAATATTTCATCTATGGCCACTGATAACAGAAAAAGAAACCTAATGTGTGGTCAACTCAGCACAAAGTACACAGGTTTGGGCGTGTGGAACTTACTAACATTGCAAAAGCAACTGGTTTCTACTTAGTGAACATCACCTATCCTCACCTAACTTGATGGCCAAAAGTGAATTGTTCTTCTTTGCCATATAGAATTGTTCGTCATTGCCATATAGCAATGACCGCAGCATGAGACCTGACTGTCACCTCCCTACTGCAAGGTTCTGGGAGGGCAGAACATGCCTGTTTTGCTTATTGCTGGAGCCCCTGCCCCCAGGACAGTACCTCAATGAATATTTTTTTAATGAATGAATGAGTGAGTTATTGTGTAAATTCTATTTATCTCTCCAGACGTTGCTCAAGCCCCACATTCCTGGTAACATCTTTCTTCAGAGCCCCAGTGACTGATCTGGAAATTACTATATTACCAGTCTGCACTACTTAACACCTGATTCTACACATTATTTTTATTGCTTCAGTTGCTGTTTTTTTTTCAGTTCAGAGAGACAGGCTCTTCAAGGATAGTCATATATGTATATATTTATCCTATTTGCCAAAGCACATTTTACAGGGCACACGTAAAATCCTCAATAAACATGTGCTAAGTTAAATGATAAAATCTTTTAAATGACCTTTGACTTTATGATATTTTTAAACATTTTCTCTATTAAATGCATTCTATTATGATTCTGAAGTGTGGCTGACAGAAAATGTGGAATTTAGTGTCACTTGAGCTGAGTTAGTAGCTGTGCCACCTTAGTACTGGAAAAATTACCTAAACTCTGGTCTTCTGTTTCCCTATTCTTAAAATGAAAACATTAACAGAAGCCATAACAAAAATAAATACCTACCTATCGCAAAGGGAAGACTGTGTAATCAAATAGGATAATGCACGTGAATGAATTTTGTAAATTGAAAGGCAAATATTAGCCATTCTATTTACCAATTTAAAAAATGCAATTGATATTGCGAGGCTGCATATAGCAGTAACAGTTAGGGTAGCTGTTTCTGGGAACAGCTATTAGGCAGGAGAGAAAAGTGATGAGGAAAAGAATCTCGAGCACAACCTGCCAAACATGCCCCAGTTATAAATCAAAGAGCATGTTCAACACTTGCTGTGCGGAGAGATTACCGGGCACCTGTCACCTACACCCTTTGGCACTGCTGCAAGCGTCTTCGAAACCAGGAGAAAGCTTACCAGACACGAGTTGCTGCCCAGGCAACCCCACGGGAACCATGCCCAAATTATTCATGGCTGTGGCCCAGGCTGTGGGATCTGTCACGGACATGTTGAGCTGGGTTGTGTCTATCGCTATACTTCCCAAACCATCGGCTGCTGCGGAGAAAAACAAACCATGACTTAGAGTCAACAGGCAAGGCTGTTTGTTTTAAAGGAAATTACATTTCTAGAGAGGTGAGGCTTCAATTAGCATATTGCCAAACCACAGAAAATAAAATAAAATGAAATAAAATAAAGCGCTGTTTTCTCCAGCCATAAACATAAACTATTTCTAAATATTTTCTGGGAGGAAACTTAATGACATGTAGTTTATATCATACATAGCATGCCACTAAGGAGGTACCCCTGGAAAAAACCTAAAAAATCTCTTTCTTCTCCCAGTGAAACATTAGTTAAGTTACAAGTTTGAGAGGCAAAGCAGTGCTACTCTCTTGGTAAAACAAGTTAACTGCCTTAGTAGACTAAGAATAAATAAATTCATCTGTTTCCAAGTGTAATTCTTGAGCAGGCATACCTTCTAACTATCTACTAAAAAAAATAATTGTCAAGTAGCAAAACTGGTACTGACTGAATTTATTGTTACCTTATAATATGTTCCCTGCTTTACAAACTTTTACAGCATTACATTAAAGAAATGCAGGTGCCTACCTAAAGTAACTTTTCCAATGTATTTCTTATAAGCACTGACTTTCATAAAAAATAAACAGATAAATAAAATTTAAAAACGAATAACATAGAGCTAAAAAAAAAAAAAAACCCAGCAGAATGTGTCAAATTTGACTTAATGCTCTTTGATTTTCACTAGTTCCAGGGCCTAATTTCTTTAAGGGCTCAGGCTCCTGGTTCAATGCATATTTTTCCTGGCTGGGCAAGCCCTTTCCCATCAAAAACTGAAAAGCCTCCTTTGTGTCCTGTGCCGGCCACCGGCATTTACCTGCAGCCATCATCTGAGGAAGCTCCTGGGGCGGCTGGGGGATGCTCTCCACTCCACCTGCGTCTACCATCGAACCACGAGCATCCTGGGAGACAGCGGTGCTCTGATGGCTGAGTACAGGGTCCCCTCGGAGATCATCAGATTCTGCGAAAGGAGACAGGAGTGTGGTGAGAAACCATGACAGTTAACTGAGAGAGAACATCAAGGAACAAAATACTGTCTATTCAAAAAGAAAAACAAAGAAAAAATGATTTCCAGCCACGGGCACATAAGTGAAGCTGCTTTCTGTCCCTCGGCGGCTGTCTCGTGGCTCAGTTTCGGAGACCTGAGAGATGTGTGGGTCATCTCTTCAGCTCACCTGGAGCCGGGGCTGGCTGAATAGACGGCGCCGTTTGTGAGCGCGTCAAATGCCTCCTACCGAAGAGCCTTCACAAACGGGGGCTTATCATCCCTGCACAGCCTCTCCTGTCACTACGCATCAATGCAGAGGGCAGACTCGGGGCTAAAGAAGATTTTTTTTTTTAAGTTAAAAAATTAATTGATGTTGTTATTTTGGAAGATGGTCGTCTGTGAAATGTATTCAGAGAGGAAAAAAAAGTTGGGAGGAGGAAGATGAAAGCAAGAACCCATTCACTATGAGGCTGGAGAAGGCAGGTACCTAAATTACAATAGTCAGGAAAGGCAGAAGGGAAGAATAGCATGCTGCCCATAAGGGAAGATCTAGAGGGTGTCAGGGGAGCAAAGGAAAAACATTTGTTTTCTCAGCCCCTAGAAAGATAAATTTAACTGGCCACAGTCTGTTCAGTCTGAATTTTCCTTAGAATTGCACAGCTTACATACATGTATTTTAAATAGACTTTTAAATTATTTTTCTAATTAAGTATGAATAATAAGACACTGCATAAAGTTACAAACTACCCCTCTATATCACAATATGTACAAAAGACTACACCTTTTCTCTTTCCTTAGAAATACAAAAACATAGAGCATACACAGGTTCATACTTTAAGTACACTTTGACCAGATCAAAACTTAGATGAGTGACCTGACAAATTTGATCTTAAGTAGTAGATTCAATGTAACAACTGAGTTTAAATATTTATCTTTATTTTGGTATATGTTTAGAAACTTTTCTAAACCATGTTTCTGTTAATGATAATTTTAGAATTAGATGTTATGGTTCATTTGTCAGTGTATCTAATGGGAAGTTTGAGCCTTTTAAGTTACGTTGTTTTATTTCTTTGATTATTAGGTACAAGAATCAGCACACCATTGAACACTGTACGGTCAAAAAGAACTTCTTGCCAGTTGACTAGAAGGTTAATATAAATGGAAACTCAGGTTTCAATATCTCAAGGATTGGTGGATAATGAATAAATGGTATCTCAACAAATCCTTAGCCTTCAACTAGAGTGGTATGTGAGAGAGTGGGGAATTTTTTTCCAATTATCTATCAAGAAGACGAAACATCTTTATCACCAAGAAGTGAATGCTACCAACTTTGGGAGCAAACTGTACTCAGAAAAAAATATTTTATACCTTGTCATTAAACTCTAATACCCAAATGAATTCAGAACTTGCACACACACTGTGTATCAATATCTCAGGCAATGGGTACCATCAGACAAAGACATTCTCACCGTATAAAATAAATTCAATAGCATAAGAAATATGTAGCTAACCTAAATGCTGGCCCCGTCGCAGCTGTCCATTCACCAGAGATATTTCTGCGATGAAACCCCAAAGCACTTTTCTCTCTCCACTTCCAACCATTTTAGGGCACCAAGGCAGAGTCAGGCTAGAATGTATTCATTCTTCTGCTCAAACGGCCCTATAGTAGAGCTGTTTCAGATCACTGCAAGGTCACGATTTGTCTTACTTATCTCCCCAAATGAAGTTTAGTTGGCTGGCTTCCTTCTAGCTCAGATTCTCCCCAAATGGGCATTAATCACTGCTTTTTTTTTTTTTTTCTGGCTAATGAGTCTGCAGTTCTGGAACACTATATCAGAGAACATCCCTTTGCTTTGTAGGCTTTATGACTTACGCCTCAACAGTCACATTTCACCTTGACTTTTTGCTACACTGTTTTAGGGACAGTGTTAGCTTTCCTTGGCTCTATAACTGTCTGTTCCAATGGCAGTTTTCACCTTAATGATTACAGTCCAATAAAGGGGCACCAAGTGTTCTGGAGGGTCATAGCTTCCATCTAACATTTTTCATGGTCATCTTAACAAACTGCAAGTGTTTCACCGAAAACAGTAACAAACAGCTGTTTCACTGGAAAAAGCACTGCTATGTTGGCAAGATGTGGTCTGTAAACCTAGACTTATCCCTCAGCTGAACTCTGTGACATTCAATTTATTACATCTCCTCAACCTCCCAATCCCATGGTTTTAATGACATACAACTTCATGTGGCTACCACACGCCTGGGATGGTGACTCTAAGGTAAATTCTGTCGCATCTTAGGCATCTCCAATAGTCTCAAGGCAGCCATGACATTCTTTACAAAATTTAAATTGATTTGATCATTTGGCTTGGAAGAAAGGTGATACTTTTAATTAATTACTACCTCGTAATTTATGAATAGTTGCAAGAGCTATTTTTGTACTCTAGTAACATCTATCGTTCCTATTGAATACCTGACTCTTTGAATAATTAAAGACCATAATGCCTAATTTATCATTCAAATCAATTTCTCTGCCTTAGTTTTGTTATTTCTAAACTATAGAAAAGATTAATATTCTTAATGATGTTTATTTACACAGAGAAATGTGGAGAGTTGAAAAATTATAGCTAATAAAGTACTCTGAATATAGTAGGTGGTAATTATTACTATTTTATTTGGAAGTGCAGTGTTTCCATTAAGGTACCCTGGGATCTTTGTGTTCTGGTGGATAATTATGTAATTAATTCTAAAACAGTGAGTAACACTTGATATTTCTAAAAGTAAGTGTTGCCCTAGTTTTCTGTGCCACACCTAAATTGTAACAGAATATTTCATTTTTCATAATTCTTTTATAAAATAATATAATGGAACATAAAAGATGTATGAATTTTTTCTCACTAGGTTTTTTCTTCCTATGCAACCACAAAAGCTTTCAAGAGATTCATGACCAATTATGAAATAGGCACTTTCTATTTACAGCTTTTAGTGAAATATGATCACCACAAAACAATCTGATATACAAAATGCCAAGAATAACAATACAGCTTTGTCTAGGGCTTAATGGATATATAACCTGTTCTTTGTTAAGATATATTCAAGTACAAAATCTCATACCCGATTTCATAACTATTCAACAAGATATATTTATGTTCAGTATTTCATTGGGCTATATCAATGGGGTAAATAGTTTTTGAAACTCACCAAGTCTATAAAAATACTATTTGGCCTAAAAAGAAAAAAAGGCACAGGCTGCTCCCTTTCACAATAATACAACCTCTTCTAATCATTTCCAACTTTTATAGCTACCAAGGACACATACATTGTGAATACTAAAACTCACCTATAACTGTCCACAAAAGATAGACTTCTATTAAAAAGGGGTAGAATCAGCTAGGTATTGAAAATTCTATTTAAAATGATTTTGTTTGATCTGAGTCCTTAGGTTCATATCTACTTCAATAGCAAGTAATTTTAGTGAAAAAGTCAGATTTATTAATGTCTTGTATAGTAGGATATGATTTCTTAAACCTTATTTTATATGAACTCTTCATTGGCATTATCATGGTTTATATATATGCTAAGAGAAAAATGCCTTTCAATCCAAAGTGCACTCTTGTCTTCTATCACTAAGAAAATATCTAAATTTGGTCTTCATGTAATCAGTAAGACACTCTCTTGAGGTTATGGAAATGTTTCCCAGTTTAGAACAACATAGGGTATTGTTACAAAGATGTCACTTATGTATTAACTCCATGATTTTTAAGCAACTGTCTATGAATAAAATGAGGGAGATGTTATTGCTTCCTGTAATGGTAAACTAAGTAATTGCAGACCAATCTGCCCATTGAGGAACAACTAGAACTTTTAATATCTTTAATCAGTTTTATTCAATTCTCACTATTATGTCTTCAAATACAAAAGGAGCCCCAAGGCCATGCTCTAATTACTGCACAGGGTTACTAAACAGGCTTCTAAGGAGAATGGTTCCTGTTAACTACTAGGTAGATAAGTGGAATATGTAAGTTTGGAGAAAGAGTGGAATTGCTCTGTGAACAGTAGTAAAAAAGAACACAAAAGCCGAGTACTTTCGGCAGGGGGAGAAAGAAGAAATCTTTGGTGGCCACCCATGACAAAAGGGGACTATAGAGAAGATAAATGACTTAAGCAGAATCTCAGGTGGTTCACTGGAAAGCATACAATATAAATCTTTCCTCTGTTCCCTCTACAGAAATGTCAGCAAAGTCTACATTGCTTCTTAATTTTTAGATAGGAGTAAATTTGGGGGTGTTGGAGGTATATTTAGAGGCAAAGCTTAAAGAGGATAATAAAGAGGTAGCTGATACTGGGGATTACCTAAAATACTACCTGATAAAGCATGATAAAGTTTCACATCTGTTAAATACACAGTATGTATATGATTTATTATCTATTTATTAATGATCAATATCTGCTGATTCATGGGAAATAATGGGATTAAGGTTTTGAAGAAGAGATTTAGATTAGGCACATTATGAGGAATTTCTAATGAGATGACTGTAAAGTAGAAATATTATATCAAATAAAGCTAAAAAGCTCTTTCTCAGCTCTAGAAAGAAGAGTCACTTCCTGGATGTGGTGTGAACAGAGGGTGGAGCTGGGCAAAGATCAATTCAGGTATATGTGAATCCTGTAGCTTTTAGTATCAAATCCATAAATTCAAAAGGTCTTCCTTAGTATCTAACTAGTTAGTCATATAGAGATAGATGCTCCTTGATTTACAATGAGGTTATATCCTAATAAACCCATTAAGTCAAAAATATCATAAGGTGAAAGTACATTTAATGCTAAGATTTTTCAACTTTATGATGGAGTGAAAGTGATACACATTCAGTAGAAACTGTAACCCCATCATAAGTCAGAAAGAACTCCTTGACTTACAGTGGGGTTACTTACATTCTAAAATCGTAAGTCAGACCATCCTAAGTCAGGGACTATCTGTATTTATAAAGTCACTGAACTTTTTTCTAAGATGTTACAATTTAATATACATCACATCGCAGTGTACTTGTGGAGAGATGCCATTTCTAAGTATTTTTCCATTTTTCCCTTTAAGGTAAGAAGACAAAGGAGATATGTGTTCCCTCCTCCATGTTCCCATAGCACTCTGTACCTTTCACTACACAAGCATTTGTCATTTATATTCTCGTTGATTCTTTTTCTCTTTCTCCCTAATAAACTATAAGCTTAGGATGATTAAGGAAACCAGTCATCTTTGCGTACCCTGCAGCTAGCAAGCAAAGTACCTGGAATGTAGTACATGCTCACTCTCTATACACACACACACGTATATATAAAAATATAGAGATATATAAAATATGTATATATTTATAAATTTATAAAATATATTTTAAATTATATATAAAATATAAATATTTTATACCTATTTTCAAAGTAATTCATGCATGGAAGGAAGGAAGGAAAGTAAAAAGGAAGAAACAAAGGAAAAGAAGGAAGCAATAAAGGAACAAAGGAAAAAAACTTCAGTTCCAGGGTTCAATCCCAAAGCTTGGAGTTTTGAAAGCTAAAAACTGCAGGGGTGAGGGGAGGTGGGATTTTTCTTGAACACTAGAACATATGTGAATTTAAAGTGTCAAAGAAAACCCCAATTTTAAAAAATCTGTCAGATCTTTCAATACAAGTTTTTAGTGCACTTAACAAGGCACCCTGTAAGATTCAAGATTCCACACCTTCCTGGCAACTCATGCAGGGTCACCGGCAGGTTACGGCGATGTTCTCCTTTTGGAGACTTCTTGCAGCTGCTCCTTTTATGAGCTGAAATCTATAAATAACTGCATCTCCAGATCCATTAGGCGGTAGGTTAGTGTAACGAAGGCATATATGCACAGTACTAAAGAAGTGAAATCACTGGAAGAAAGGAAAAGTTTGAATTTGGCATGGACCACAGAGAATAAAAAGCAGATCTCGCCATCTCTCAAATACAAAATTCCATTATGGGTCTGTGATTATATCCTTGGTTTTTCTACTTTGTCTAGCAGCCAATTTTAAACTATAAATCATCTTCCTTCCATCTTAGAGAGGAAATGGTTACTGAATGGATACAGTTTACCTATGACATGTCTGTTTCCCAAGAACTCCACATTGAGAGAGAGAGAGAGAGAGAGATATGACCTGAAAGTCTCCCTCTGGAATCACGCAATCAAACAAAGTGACCAAATTTGCCAAAGAGACAACTCAAATAGCATCGGTAGAATAGTAGCTAAAGACAGCTATCTTTTGACACAAAGAGAAATACTTGGAATTATATGTATAAGTGTAGAGAAATGACAGAGGTAAAATTATGTTTCTCAGGAAAACTTTGCTTTTGAAAAAAATTATACTTTATATTTCTAAATTGAACAAATAACAAGAGCATATTGAGACCTTTAGGATAAAGTATCCCTCTCTCCATTAAAAACAAAAAAAAAGAAAAAAAAAACAAACAGGCCTGGATGCTACTATAATAAGTACATATAGGGTTTGGTACTATCAGTGGTTGGGACATATCCCCTGAGGATAAGAGGGGGCTGCTGTATGTAATTTAAACTGTCTTTGTGGAGACAGGTTTTAACATATTGGACCTTCCACATTTAGACCATTTCAGACTTTCTGAAAAGTACACTATTACACTGAAGAGTGTTTATGAAATATATAATGACTCAACTCATCCCCCTCATAATAAATGACAGTCAACCACACACACAATCTGTTGTCATCCATTGTTGTTTTCTACTTCCCAGAATACACCTACCATAGAAAAAGTTATCCTTGCTTGAGTCTGCTGCTGAGTGCATTATTACAGAAGGCAGTTAGCATCAGTAAACATAAGCCTAGATCCATTAAAACTAGAAGAGTCTCACTTTAAGTAAAGTTGTTCTTGGCCCCTGAGATTCAGCACAAACACACCCAAGTTCATAGAGCACCTGGGTTTGAAGAGTTGGATGAAATCTCGGAGTTCATCAGTTCCCACTTCTCCCCAGTACAGATGCCTCTAAAATGTTCCTGACAGGCACCTGTTGGGCACAGCTAGTGATGGGTGTGGCAGGTCACTGTGTCACATGGTCTTAACAGGTTACAATTCTCCCTTCTTCTGAGCCCTCATCTGGAGAAGAAGATATCTACATCCTACTTCTGCAGTGATGCTATCCCCAGAAGAGGGAAACTGAGACTTAACTACCATTTTAGTAAGTCACAGACAGATTTACGAATGTAAATGAGGACATACTAGATAATTCTTGCCTCCTCTCCACTGACAAGAATTTTTCTGTGTTTGCACTCTCTCTGTTCTCCTTCACGTTCACATTCTAAAAGCTCCAAAGAGTAGACAAAGTCACCAGAATGGTGTAACTAAATAAAAGCTTTTTTCTGAAATGGCTGAGCTATGGACTGCTGAGAAACAGCCGTAGAGGCAAAAAAGAGTAAAAAGTCATTTTGAGAAAGGGCGTAATGCCTCTGGACAAGACTTCGGGTGGATTTGTCTTGCCTCAAAGACACATACGTCAAGACAGGTGAATTCTATGAACCATGGACATGGCCACAAATCAAAGAACAATTTTTTATGCACCCACAGTATAGAAAGGCAATATTGGCCACATACTGTTCTTTTCGGACACACTGATACACAGAAAGCAGTTTCTGTAAACACTATTATCTTCTTATATAAAAGAAAGCAGACATATCATTCTATAATTTGTGCTGTTTTGTGCTCAGTATTTTTTTATTATGTACTCATTTTACACCTTGACCTAACCATGGAAAATGTATTAAGCTACAAAGTGGAACATTTTAATTGTAGTGGGTAAATAAGTGACCCTTAAATAGCTGCAAACTCTGGTAAATTAGTTATCTATTTTCCAAAAAGCCCTGGTTAGAGCACTTTAATCCATGGAAATCTACCTGCAATAAAACCCAATCAGACCAAGACCAGCCTGAGCCAGTTGCTCATCCTGTTTAACATTTCTCCTGGTAGGGTCACAAAGAACATGTTAGTTACTCTTTAAACTAATGTGCTCTTAATGATGCCATTGCAGCATGATGAATAAAGCACTAGCCCTGCAGTCATGATTGCCCCAGGACATACAGACTCAGCAGGAAACCGCCACCTCCAATGTGTGGCCCTGGGCCAGAGACCTTGCTTTCTCTTTCTCTAAGTGACCACCCACCGCCCTGGGTCATGCTCTGGAACCAGTGAGCAAGAACAGTAGAGCCTCGGGTCCCCTGCTGTGGTCCTTTTTACTCCTCAGGGCCTCACAAATGATGTGGTTACATAATGGGGGGTGACCCAGAAAACCTGGTAGAGCAGTTTAGGGGAGGGCTATTGGGGCACCACCGCCTGACGCAAATGGATGTGCAGCAGGACATCCAATTGGAAAGTTCTGGGCTGGCAGTGAGCATTCTCAGGAAATGGGTCAACTCTTTGGAGCTACTGGCTGTATTCAGCAAAATTCAAATGAAGGTGCTCAGAAGAAAGAAAGACCTGTGTGCCCCAGGGGTATTCAGGTTCCCGAGGCTGGAGGCAGATTGGGGGGCACAGAAAGGTGGTTCCAGCCTCCACAGACATAAATGATTCAGAAGTTAGGATCACTGTCCTGGTCCTTTCTTAGTAAAAGGACTTTATGCTGCTTTTGGAGGTCAGGGACCATCAGAAGAGTACTGGCTGCACACAGTGATCTCAGAGAAGCCCTTGTAAGCCAGAAAACCTCCATGGAGGCTCCTGCTCCCCACAGACAAGGTGAGGGAACAAATGCTGAGGGGAAGGTTCCAGCACTGTAAGGGAGGTTGAAGGTCACTACAAAACACTGCTGCTACAGATCCAACTCCTTCTCTACTCTCTCTCTATCTTGGTCAGAGATTTGCATAAGAAGTTGTAAACATGCTGTCTCCCACCCCCACGCTGCTCCCCCATTAACACTCATCCTCCTTGTCAGTAGAAGGAGCTATTTGCCATATAAAAATCCTTCCCTACAAGGGGATGGCATCTGGAGGACTAAGCTTCTCAAACAGAATCTCTTTCTCTACTATAGTCTTTGAGATCAGCGGATCCATCCAGCTCTGGGAAACCAGCTTATTTTTTCCAATGATGGCTGTGTTATCAATTAGGTTCTAGAGGCAGAGAGGCCTATAATAACGTTGGAGACCTAAAAATATTCTGTGTCAATGTACAATGGAAACAGCACTATCTAAAACAAATAATTATTTCATTAAATGTCTATAAACTTTGTGTTATGACAACTCTAATGATCAAATTTAGTATTCGGATAAGAGTCATGATAGTTGAAAATCATTTATAAGTGGGCTTTCTTATTTTGCAGAAATATGGAGAAATTAGAGCTGGTTTTAAATGAAAGAAATAACTTACAGGCAAATAATCGCAAACGAGAAATTATAAAACTCCTGTCCAAAATTCCTATAGACAAAATTATACTGAATTTCAGATGTGAATGCATTTCCGATGTTCAATACAGTATGGGGTGAGGCCTCCAAAAGCAAAGCCTGCAAAGGCTTTCAGTGGCTGAGGCATTCTCTGTCTCCTGCCTGCCTACTGTGTGTGCCATAAACAAGGCTGTATTTCCCCTCAACTCACCAAACTCAGTTCATGATCCAATGCCGTCCCCAGTTATTCAGGTACAGATTACTCAAATGACTGGGGGAAGGCAGAGACAGAAGTCAGCCAAAAATGACCTTAAAGAACACAGACAGGAGAGAAAAACATCTGGCCCATGGTAGTGAATGTAATTTCATGTTCGCTTACGGTAATCGTATTTATTTATGGTTTTATTATTTATAAAAAAAAATTTATGCTGAATGTGCTTTGTGGGAATTACAGGATATTGCTATTGCTACCACGGTTTATTATTTTCACAGCTAGATGGCTTAAACCGAACCTAAACAAATATTTTAAAAGAATTCCCACTAGCATTATTACATTTTGTTTCCTTTCTAGTCTTAATGAAAAAGGTCTTCTGCTCTTCAAGTCCTCTGATATTCTTGAGCAATTCTAAATTTTATGGTTTATTATGAGATAATGTTTATTATAAAATAACGACTTCAGAAAATAACCAGCCACTAGTGGTGGTTAAACAGCACGGTGAGTGAAGTGAGGGCATTTGAGAGCCGCAGTGGCTGTCAACTCCAAATACTCACCAGGCCTCGACTATTACAGCAATTAGGATAATGATTTTATTACTCGCACAATGAAGTAGACATGTGTTCGTGTACTTATCCAACATAACAACTTGACGCAGCCTCTGCCACACAAAGAGTTTCAGTAATAAGGCAAAAATAAGGTAGACGGAACAGCGAGACGCATGATCAGTATAAAACAAAACGCGCCATCATGTCCAGATTCCCCACAGTAAATCTCTCGCCACCAAACCCTCACTTTAATAGGGGTCACCGTCGTCGTTCAAACACACTCCCTAAACTCCCGCTACTATTCTTAACTACCAGCTAATTCAGCCGTCTTTTTTCTTTTTTAGTAGCAAAATTTGCACAGAAATGGAATGACCCAGTTCTTTTCAATCTGAGAAGAAAAGAATAAACATCAATATATGTTAGAGAGTTGGGAACTAACGCTTCCAGAAGAAAATTTTCATTTTAAAGTTATCATTATCAATACTGATATACATAACGAGTTCAAAGAAAGCTAAAGTCTATACAGTAAAATGGGAATGTCATTCCCTTCCCCCTTTGCCCCAGATGGCCACACTTCAGAGACACCCGCTGGGAAGATAGCTCACTATATAGCAGCTCTTGTGGTAAGCAACTTACCTCTGTAATCTCACAAAAAAGACCCACAACAATTTATAAGATAGAGGTTATTAGCAAATTTTTTTTTTTTTTTTTACAAAAGAAAAGAAATCAAGGTTGAAAAGGTTAAGACTTTGGATTATTCACCCAAAGTCAGAAAGCCATTGGGTGTCAGAGCCCAGGGCTCAGTCTATCCTAGCCTAGACCTCTGCTGACACAGACTTGGGGAACTGAGGTTTTCTCCAACAAAGAGCCAGACTAGGAGGTCCCTCTGGGTTTGACTGGCTCTGAAGGCAGAGGAGTCTGGGGTAAAGTGTTAGTTCCATCCGTGGGGGATCCATTCACCCATGAGATCTTTATTAGATGCCTATTGTATGCAGGTCATACAGCAAGTGTGCCTGATATCAAGAACCTAACAGTGAGCAAGACCCAGATTCTGTCCTCAAAAAAGTTTGCGATAACACAGTGGGGGAAATAAATTAAAAAGCATGAGCAGACTTGAACTTGCTATAGTGTGGCAAATTAGATACTCCTAGGAGCATGCCCATTATAAGAAAAAACAACAACTAGATTCTGGATAAAACTACTCATTAATGTAATACTAGCCGTGTAGAGGAAACTCTCTAAGATGCTCCCTTCAGAAAGAAAAGATAAGAAAATTTAAAAGTAGGTTGAAGCCAGAAGGATGAGCCATGAACAGTAATTAAAACGAAGCCAGAGTTGCTGGGAGAGAAAATGTCAATCTCAGCCATGTGCCGGGACACAGCCTGTTGTGGCAAGGCTGAGCCTTGGGCTGGGGCTCCCCTGGCCATCGGGACCTGCAGCTTTGTTGTACCTTTCCATGGCCCCTACCCCAGTCAGCCTTCACAACCTCTATTCACAGAAGTAGGCAAGCAAAAGGATCTGAGAAAATCAACAGAAATTACAGCCGGAAAAAGACCCAGGACCTATGCTTTAGTGAGCAGCATATTTTTCTTAAAGTCAAAGTAATAATTGTGTATTTTGAGAAAAAGAGAGGGAATAAACATATAAGGTGTCTACCTAGGGTTGACTTGTAGCCCAAATTGGGCTTAACATTGTCCAGATACATATACTGAGGGTAAATTGGTGATTTGTGCTGGTGGCGTGGTATAAAGAAGTATAAGCATCATGGCCATCAAGGACTGCCCAGAAATGTCCTCCCTGTGTAGACGGCTCCCACTTGCAATCTCTAATTCATGAACACCCTCACCACAATTGCACCTCCTGAGGAAAGGGCAAGATGGAAAGGCTGGACGGTGAAGTCATGTTCCCCTTACTTTTCTTTCCCTCGCTTTCTGCCAGAACCCCTTTCTGCTTCTCTTAATCACACCCAATACTTGTCTCTACATAAGCTATCTCGTTACACTGGCAGCCAGCTAGCAGTCAGGGGCTGGAATTCAGTCCTCCTTTCTACCTGCCATGCGGTCCAAGAGACACAGAAACCAGGAAGGGAAGTACTGTGCAGCCGGGTAAAGCCACGAGCTGAATAAACCAGGAAACCCGACTTCTAATTCTGATTCCCAGCAATCACTGAAATTTTGGAGGTGCTGGAAGCATAAGGGTCTAAGTTAGTTACTGTGTGACACGCTCAAATCTAAGTCCCACTGTGTGCTTAGCAGAATCATCACCCCTTGTGGCAGCTACTTTTTCACTTGCAGTGAAGATGGACCTAAACCCTGAGAGCTGAGCTGGGGAAGCTGCTCTCTGACTCTCCTGTGAAATGTGCAAAGCAGTTTGGCAGCACAATTTGCATACCAGAGAAGAGCTCCTGTCACAAGTACCCTGTGGGCCAGTTTCCTGAGTTTTTCCACCTTATGCTCTCAGTCCTCATCTCACGAGTCATTGGAGAGGCTAACGGAAATGCCTTTTGGAGAAGCTGAAAGAAATGAAACATTACTGGCAAAACTGTCAGATATTTTGATAGCTAGAATCCAGATCCCTTCAGACAGGCCTCCAAGAAGGAATACTTTTGAATACACGAGTAGCAAAACCCCCGCTAAGGACAGCTTCATCAGCACATCTTCACAGCAGCTAATCCCCCCTGAAAAGGACATATTCTGGTCTTTCTTTTTTTTTCCAACAGAAGTTTGGTTTGATTCATTGCTGGTACACATGAGAGCAGAATAATAAGTTAGCTGGTTTGAGCCTGTGTGCAGTAGCATCACCCTTTCGGTTTGGCAGTAGCATCGCCATTTCGGTTTGCAAACTCCTGTGGTCCAGCAGATCAAACGGGGAAAGACCTGAAGTGTGATCTAGATGTCTTAACCCAGCACCCCAAATTGAGAACAA
Source organism: Lepilemur ruficaudatus (assembly GCA_963574885.1). Lineage (NCBI taxonomy): Eukaryota > Metazoa > Chordata > Mammalia > Primates > Lepilemuridae > Lepilemur > Lepilemur ruficaudatus. The sequence continues at coordinate 35,965 of CAUYRT010028006.1, read as the reverse complement.
TGGCCGGCAATGGCACGAATCTTTTGGATAAATAATGTGCTGTTAGATCACATGCTTGGGAACCAAGAAGATGAGCAGGCCATGTTAGGAAGGAGAGTAAATTAAAGAGAAAATGTGAGTTAATACTGAAAATGTGATGCCAAATAAAATGGAGGTTACAGTGGTATCCTTCGCATCAGAGCCATGTTGAGCTGAAATAGTTTCTGAATTTGCAAGCTCCCTGTTGAGCTAAATTGCAAAAATAAGTTTATATGAGGAGAAGAGGTGATTTCTGAAGTATATTAAATGTCATACAATTGTTGTACATTTATATACGAAATCTGAAAGAGTATATTTCCTCCATGCCGTGGCATCAGTTTTCTTGCACACAGTTACCTATTCTTATTTTATGCTCGTCACTAGTTTTCTTGTGTTTGCGTATTCTTTCTTGATGCAAATCATGAGAGCATATAAAGTATAAGCCATAGGGGCTCCACATGGAGCCTAACCAAACTGTTTCACCGCACAGCAGTGCTTGTCACGTCCGCTGCAGCAGACAACGTGCACAAACTATGCATTTTGTGTATCACTTGGGTCTGGCTAATGGGGGACGAGGCATTAGAATTAGGGTCGAGAAGAAGCTAAGTCAAACAGTCTACTTTTCAGTGTCCTTCCTTTTTACCTGAAACAAAACAAACAATGGACCAGCCACCAGTTAATAACACACTTAAAGTTTGCTGAGAAGACGACCTTACTAGCATTAACAAGATGCAGAGGTGAAGGGAAGGCCGGCTGTCCTGGCCACCGAACTATAAATACTGAATCGAAATTGGGAAACTGCTGCGTGTTTGGTCAGCAGGTCTTTCTATTTACATTCATAATTTCTTTTCTTTCCCCATTTTTTTCTTTCTTGTTGTTCTTCAGAGAACACCTTTCTAGATACGGAGGTTTCAAAATTCTGATAAGAATTGGCAGTGGGAAAAGAGCTGGGGAAATAATGGAGACTCGATGCTTATGTGACACATTGACAAACCCTATGAATTTTTAATGAAGGAACAATGTCCACAATTAGATTTGAAATGAGGTTTTCGTTGTGGGTGCTCTTATAATAAGCGGAGTATGAGTGGATTTTACTTTATATTCAGTAAACGATATGAAATGCAAAAAACACTACGGTTTAATAGAAAATAAACGCAAACTGTTGATTGTTCACAGCTTGTTTTTCATCTCCTAGATTTACAAAAGTGCGGCAGTTTTAAAAATTGCATTTCATTTTATTTAAATGCCACATATATGCTGAGGCATTCAGTGGTACAGAAAGTCATTTGCAGCCGTGACCTAAAGCTGTCCTTTCGCATTGTATGGGGAAGTTTTTATTTGTTTGATTTGTTCTAAACTGTAAAAATAACTTCTAAGGGCAGACCTTTGGGGAGAAAGATATTAAGCTTCCCCATTTGCAAACTAAGCCATCTCAAATGAATATAAAAAATTTTAATAGTGTAGAAAATAAGAAAATAGAGTGGGGTGATAGCTACTTCATTTGCATTTTGAGATTAAAGCTTAACTCTTGTCTTAATGGGGCCTAGGTTTCCAGCACCACAGAAACACACACCCTGCTCCCTCGCCTTAGCCCTTCTTCTTCAAATGTCATTGCTGACCACTACCTAAAATAGCAACTTCAATGACCCACAGGATTTCTCAGCATTTGAGGTCATATAATATTACATAATTATTTCTTTGATAAGTTTGTCTTCTATGAGGGCAGGCTTATTTTTAACTATTTTCAAATGTTTTTCCTGCTAAATCACCATCAGCCAAAACAGTGCCTAGTACTTAGTAGACACATACCCCTCCCTTCTACACACGCACGTGCACACACACACACACACACACACATATACACACATACTGTATTAATCATGCCTTTTTATTTTCCGTATTCCTGATGCTTTGACAGGGCTGGAGGGCCCACCCCTCACAGGGCCAGCCAATCCTAGAGAGCAAACAGCTTGCCTGGGAGCACAAACTTTGAATGTAAACCAACCAATCCAGAGCGACACCCTCAACCCCCTCCTTTACTGGCTGTCACATGCTAAGCGAATATTACTCTCTCTGCCTGATACTTTCCCAGGGCCAGTTATCAAGTACAAGAGACAGCCTGTACCCTAGAGTGCACTTAAATTATTCAAAGTAGCCAGTGCTAAGCCTGTTTACCCACTCTGCTTTGCCCATTCTTTCCTGCAGAAACCACAATAAAGATTCTCTCACTTCCTCTCTTTTCTGACTAACCCTGGTGCTTCCCCGTGTGGCCTCCTCGTTCGGTGGTGTCCCTTGCCCCCTCCTCTCCAGAACTGTGAGTAATAAACCATCTCTTCCATGGCAATCGTCTCTTGATCTGTTGGCCTTACCATACCTAAATAATAATAAAAACTACATTTTAAAATGCAGTCATCACCAGAAGTTATGGTTCCCCTGGACTCGAAAGAAATAAAATGACTTTGATGTTTTAAACATTTGTATGTAATTTAGCCTCCATCTCAGCCCTGACATTAATTTATGTATTGTTTTTGTGGTTATTACTGTTGGCTTCAAGGGTTGTTTTTGATTTTGTTTGGATTCAGACACTATTAACTTAAGAGAGGAGTCCTGTCTTATTCTTTTTGCCAGATACACATAATTGATCCTGTGCACCAAACACCAGTAAACTGTCGATGAAACACACTGTGAAGTGTGGATGATGCTGTGTCAATGCAGGTTCACCAACTGTGACAAATGCGCCACTCTGGGGGCTGTCAATAACGGGAGAGGCTGTGATGTGTGGGAGCAGGGGTATGTCTCAGTCTGTTTAGTGTAGCTATAAACAGAATACCCAGAGGCTGGGTAGCTTGTAAAGAAAAGAGGTTTATTTGGTTCATGGTCTTGCAGGCTGGAAAGTACAAGAAGCACGGCGCCAGCATCTGCGCGGGTTCTGGTGAGGGCTTTTCATGCTGTGTCATAACATGGCAGAGAAGGTCAAAGGGGAAGTGGGCACCAGCGAACAGGCAAAACACGAGGGGTGTCCTAGCTTTATAACAACCCACTCTCATGAGAACATTCCTAAGAGAACTAATCCAGTCTCCCGCATGCGAGAGAACTTATGCACTACAGTGAGAACACCACCGTGCCATTCACCAGGGATCAGCCTTCTTGACCCAAACACAGCCAGGCCCCACCTCCCAATGCTGCCACAATGGGGGTCAAATTTCAGCATGAGCTTTGGTGGGGACAAACTCAAACCATAGCAGGATATGTGGTCACTATTGCTGTGAACCTAAAACTACTCTAAAAAAAGTAGTCTTTTTAAACAAACATACATACACATATACCTGTTTATTAACCTTCTTTAAATATAAGAAAAGAACAAATCCCATCCATAATTTCCTCAATTATAGCTAGCTGTAAAAGTAAAAAGGACACACTTCCATGACCTGATGCACTCCGATTTTTTTCAACAGAGTTCTCTTTTTACTCTAAAAAGTATAGTGCACAGCATTCCAGGGCCCATTGGTCAGATGTCTGAATGTTCTCTGCTGGAACACACCTCGGGCAGGGCTAAGCCAGGGCCAGCTAGGGCCATGGCAACCACGAAAACTGATCCTGGGAAACTGCCCTTCGATACACTCTCAGAATAAGCTCAGAGGAATGTGCTGGGGGTTACCCATTACTTGCACCTGGTAAGGACAAAGGCCTGAAGCTGGAGTCTTCCGCACAGTGGGGATGGGCCAGAAAGATACGAAGATGTCCACAGAAATGACAAAGGGAACTTCTAGAATGGATTGGAGGGAGCCTCAATGCAGTCAGTTGCTAACCTTGGCAGCAGAGCCTTCGCTGATGCAGCTGTCTTCATGCAGTCAGATTCATGCCTCCTCTTACGTTACAGAGCTCTTGCCAACGTGGACACCCTGGTGACAACCACATACTCGCTAATAGAAGTGCTTGACCATGCTGAAGGTATTAACAATAGGAGAATAATTTTTTGAGACATCAGAGACACCTTAAAAGTGTGCGCATATGCTTTGAAAACATGCTTTTCAAGTAAATGCAAGGGTTGAGATGTTAAAGAAGATAGTCCCTCTCCCCTAGCCCTCCGGCTTTCCTTTCCACCTGGTGGTGCACACCGCTGCTCCCTGTGTTGCCCTTGCCCCTCCCCTCCCCTCCTCTCCCCTTACCTCTTCCTTCCTTTAGGCTCACACCAAAGCCCATCTCCTCCACAACATCTTACAAGATCAATTCTTTACAACTGCTTGCTCCCCCGAACTCCTGAGTGCCCCTACGGTGGTATGTCGGGGATTTAACATGGGACCCAAAACCATCATTTTAATTTTTAATGGTTATATTTGTTTTGAGTCATGTGAAATCGATATTTCCATGGATTTTAAAAATGGTCAAATATTGGCAGTTTTGTATAGTTTAAACTAATCTGTGTCAGCAGGAAAACGTATTGCAGGGAACCATAGGATTTCACTGATATTATTGCTTAGGATAAGGCTAAAATGGGTACGTTATTGAGTCACGTATAAATAAATAAGGAAGCAAATCTTTTGATGGCACAGCTATGGCAAAAATTGTTAAGCACATATTAATATCTAGCATCGAAGTGCTAAACAACTGCATTTTGACTACTGGTGTTCTATATGTCCCATTTTTTGTGCTTATTTTCTCTGTGTATCTAAGGATTTGTGTTTTTTCTTCAATTAGTTTCTCAGATATCTGGAGACAAGGGGCGATTTGAAATTTCCAACCTCTTAGCATAATAATCTGCACACAGCAGACAGACTCATGATAAGGATTTGTCCAGACACTTATCATGATGATATCTCACCACTTATTTTCCTTTGTGGTTATTATAAAACTGGAAACCGATGGGCCATGCAACGGAGCATGCCTTTCTGGCCAGGAAGCCTACAGCCTGGAGCAACTTAAAACACAGGACTGCTGTGTAGCACTGCATGCAAGGACTCGCCTCACCACTGGGAAGTGCTAAGAGATAGTGTGCTAAGAGATAGTGAGACCACCTGGACTCATTCTATTTAGCAGCACAATGTGCACAGTATTTTCCACTTCCCCACCCCAACTGACAATGCCACCAACAGGTGAGAAAGAAGAGGCCGTGCAAAGCCAGCACCTCTGCAGATATCCTATTGGCACCTGTCCTCTCTGCCCAGCTACTGCCCACTGTACCAGCTTCAGGTTCTGTTTAATACTGTCCTTTACAAAATGACGTCTGCGTCTTTAGAAATGTATAGAGATAACTATGATTCACATGCTTCAAAATTAAACCAGTGGTACTCATACAACCTACATATTTCATGTTTGTGTTAAAAATATACGAAATACATGCTATTTTCATTTTGAAAGCTTTTGCAATTTATGCTTTTTTATACAGTGGTTCAGAAGCAAAATTCTGCCCACTAATCAGTCTTTATTGCCATTCATAAAATGATGTGATTCTACAATACCTAGGAGGTCAGTCACTACAAATTGAAACAAACGATATTAAAGACAAATGCATTGCAGAAGTGTGTGTTGAGGGAAAGGTAAGATATTATTTTCATCTGGGGTACCAGGAAAGCACCAGGAGCAGAAGAATATGGGCTGAGTCTCAAAGGAGTCAAAAAAACAAAAAATAGACTTCAGTGGGAAGGGATAGAGGTCAAGTGGCGGATAGCCCAGGCAGGGAACGGTAAACCCTAACATGTGAAATCAGGAGTGTTGGAGGCTGCCGAAAGGACAGAGCTACTTCTCTCTTTACTACTGTACATTTAAGCAAGTTGTTCAGATTATATTCTGCTTTATATGATGACAATGGTAGTTTTATTCTCCAAAATGCTGCTTTGAGAAGAATGCCAAGGGATTTAAATTCATGCTTCCTAAGTACAATGTTGTCTTACATAAAGATGCTGGTTTATCAACTAGAAAACTAAAGTGAACTTCTTTATAAAATATAAACTGAAAAGATTAGGAAAGTCTTGGCGATATAAACATGCACTTACCAACTCATGAAATACTGAAACTAGGGTTTATTGCTCAAAGTGTAAAAGAGATCATTTCAGTAGAAAGAAAACAAAGCACATTTTTACAGCACAGAAAGTAATGTCAGAATTCATTAACCAAGAATGAGAAACAATGTACAAAATATTATATATTTTAAGAGGGCTTTAAATAAAGTCGTGGAAAGCAGATTTATAATACTTTAAACCAGGATAGGAATGGCAGGAGTCTGTTCACGACCTTTGATGACAGAGAAGAACTGTGTAACAGGTTTGGTATTGACCAGCTGCAAAAAAAAGTCAATAACAACATGAGGATGACAGGACTCTCAGAAGAAAGTTACGAAGAAAGTTACTATACAGCCTGGAGTTCATAATAGTGAGGACAGGGAACATTAATTCTAACCAGATTCGTACCATTGACTTATGAAACACATTTTAAAAGTTCAGAGAAAAGATAAGTATAATATGAACACACAGGTAACAGCTCTAATAAGTATAAGAGAGATTTAGAAAAATAAAATCTTGATTATATAACTGGATGATCCTAGTCCTAGTGAAAGAAAAGCAGGTACCACTATAGAAATCACCATGTCTTTACAAGAACTTCTCTGAATAATTCTGATTCTAAAAGGACAATAAATGAATACAAAGATAAAAAAGTAAAAACTATCACGAATGTGTGGAAACAATTTGTAGAAGAACGCTGAAAAGGCCTAAATTCAGGACTGGGATTGAACATTTTGAAAAAATATACCAAAGGTAGTACATAGAATATATCTAAAAATATCTGAAGAGGAAGAACAACCAAAAATTGCAACACTCGGGGGAAAGGACATGAACAGTGAAGATGAGAGAATTTTGTTAGTATTCCCCTGCAAGCAAATTAATCCCTAACTTGGGAAGGGCAGAATAAATGATGCAGGCGTGGAATCTCAGCCCACAGTGGTGGTGGGAATGGGGCGGTGGGCCTCAGAGCCAACATCAAATATTCCCAAAACAAGCCAGGGTAAGAGCCAATCCTGGAATCAATGTGGTATGACACCAGCTTAACTGCTTCCCACTTTCCTTTTTGAAACATCTGAGTTTGTAACAAGTTTATCAGGATTCGATCTCTTGACCTTGAGAATTGAGTGCAACTATGGAAACGGCTCATAAGGACTCCTGGAATTCTAAAGAGTTGATGGCAGTTTTAGATGACAACTTACTAGCTTGGTGACCTGGGGCAAAATACGAAGGATGAGAGTGACCTTCACATATTAGCAGTAAGGCAGATACAGAAGATGGACTAGAGGGTTAAATGACACTCCAAAGAACGGAATTAAGACCAATGGGTAGGGGTTATGGCAGGCAAATTTCAGGCTCATTCATTCTTTTTCTCCTTCATTCAGTGAATATTTAGTTAACTCCTACTGTGTGCAGCACCGTTTTAAGTTCTAGGTGCACAAGAATCACTTCAATTGAGGGAGGCCCAGATACATAGGTCAGTATATACGCAGGTATGTAGATAAAAGGGTAAATTAATTAAAACACAGGTTAATAGAAACAACTCAGGGGAAGAACCCATTAACTCTGAAGGTGATTTTGTATTTTTTTTAAGGATAAATAAAGGTGAAAATTTGTAGGGAGGGGTATTAAAAAAGGAATAAAAAGGTGTTTCAGGCATTGACAAGACTGTGATGAAAGACACTTAGGTATGAAAAGTATGTGGCATGATACAGAAAGTGAGTAGCTTTGTTTGGCTGGACTTTAAAAGGCAAATGGTGGGGAGTGATATGAAAAATATATAGGCAGGGGCCGTGCTAAGGAGTTTCATTCCCACAGGCAGTGGGGACCAAATCGAGTATTTTCAAGTGGGAGTGACAGGATCGAACTTGTAATTTAGAGCAATAATTCTTATATCGAAGTGGAGGGTAAGCTCTATAGGGAGAGAGCCCCAGGGTTAACCTGTTGAAAAGTAATTACTAGAGACCAGACGAGGTGAGGCAGTGGCAGTGGAGATGGAGAGGGGCTGGATTTGAGAGTATTTCAGGAGACCGAAGAGATAGGACTCAGCGAGCAATTGGAACGTGGAGATGAGAGGGAGTGAGTGTCAAGTGTGATGGGGCAAGAAGGGAATATTCAAAAGCTATTCCCAGGTTTCTCACTCAAAGGAATGGGTGTATAAAAATAGGGGCTTTCTAACGCACGAGGGCAGTTAAAGGATTTGTTAAGTTCAGGAGAAAATTGGGAGCCTTCTAGAGAGCAATCAAAGGCCTCGGTACTAAACTTATATACTATACAAGAATGGATCTGTCCCCAAGGTGGCTGTTTGCCTCACGTAGTAGCCACAATGCTCACTCACAGTGGCTTTCAACCTTTGATGGGCATTGGAATCACCCGAGGAGATTCTGGTTTAGTGGATGTGATGTGAGGCCCATGCATTGTGAAAAACAGTCCAAAGGAGATTCTAATGTGCATTAAAAATTGACAGTCACTGCAATATACAGTCAATAAGTAACTCTTTCATTAATTAATTTAAAAAAGGAAGGGAAGGAGAGAAAACTTCCTGAAATTTTTGAAGAAGCTGGCTGACCTTCTATACCCAACAGTATAGTATTAGATGGGAAGTTCGCAAGATGGCCTTTCCTATCTTCTAACGTTAAGGGTCCACGAATGAGATGTTATGGTATTCCTGGCTTCAGCTCCTGCAGACAGAGCACTGGCTGAGAGATCGCTGGACTGACTTGATGAATCTTTTCTTACATTTCTTACATTATTGATGTAAGAATTATTTCTTACATCCTTTCTTATGGCAACTTGTTCTTTAACATCAGATTTTTTTGCATGCTGTTAAATACATATTTTTCTCCATTTATTTTTTTCCCCAATATCTATTTATCCTTACTAGACTAGAGTTCCAGGAAGGCAGGCATTCTATTTCCTTTGTTTGCTATTGAGTATTCAGCACCGACCTAGTAAGACACAAGTGTTCAGGGAATAAATGAGCCAGATTTTATCTTGTGAAAAATTTTAAGCCACATTGCATCAATTTTAATATGCCTATAGGTCTGTCCCTGAGTATATTATTGACCCAGAAAATGGTTTCAGAAATAATCAAAAGCAAACATTCTAGGAAAAACATTTTTAGAGATTTTTGTTACCTTGCAGAAACACCTTGGCTCCCAGAACTTTGATGTTATATAAGAAAGCTCATTATATCAAAAAAAAATTAAAATAAGGCATAAATATCTAAAAGGGTGAAATAGGCACAGGTGTTTAATTTGAGAATTAGAATTTAAATCTTGTTTCAGTTCCTTATCTAGATCTAAGAAGCCTTAGCCTTGAAGTTGGATAGATCTGGAGCTTTCATGTTATTTATATCTAATGATCAAGTCATTAGATACAAAACAACTAAATGAATGAAAAGATGAATCGATGGGAAACCCAAAGTTCATATTAGCAGGGTAATTAAAGAAATAGAAAAAAATGGCTAATCTGAAGAGCCAGAGAAGTTAAAAATATCTGTATTAATTATTATTGATGTGTTTTTATGTTTGAACAGTTGAGCATTTGCTCACGGTGCATTACCACAATATTTAACTAACTCATGACACTTTTTTGACATTTTACTGCCCTGATATTGAAGGTGAGTTTTTTATACAAAAATATCAAAATCAGATTCTACTTCACCTCAGATTCGCCAAGTACCCACTATTTGATACTACTTTCACATATATCATCATCTCATTTAATTCTCACAAAAACTATACCAATCAAGAAACTAAAAATTAGAGCAAACTTAGAAATATGCCTATAGCTAGAATGCTGTAAATAAAGTGTTAATTGTAATAAAAATCACTGAAGTATCATTTTATCCAGGTGAAAATGTATATTTCTAAAAGCACCTTTTATTAAAATACTAAATATGAGCCTCAGTCCTCAGAGTGATAGAAGAATACTATGTTCTGATTAATAATATAATTGGGTAAGTAAGGAGAAAATATTGTTTTAATTGATGTTATCAAACAGATATTGAAAGCAGGAACAAGACACACTGACATGATGAGCCCTTTGATGCGATACACTGAGAAGGTTACATCGCCTCTGTGGTATTCTTGCCTAAATTGTATTTAATCATGAGAGAACATCAGACAAATCCAAACAAAGGAGATTCTACAAAATAACCAGTACCCTTCAAAAATGTCACAGTCATGCAAGACAAAGAAAGACTGAAGAACCCTCCTACTGATTTCTGACATTTCTAATGTATTCAGATCATCATTCTGAAGATCAGTAGCCATTATACAGCACTGGATGTATAAATGTAGGGTCAAGAAATTGGAATGATTCTATATTGCATCTAGGGTATTAACTGAATTTTATGATGTAAACTTGTTTTTATACTACTTGCAATTTCCCACAAACAGTTATGATCAAAAAAGAATTCCCTATTAACTAAAGACTCCAGTTAACTGAGAATTACATTACACTAAGCTCAATTTACATATGCCATTTCTTACAAAGGCTGTATGGTTTTCTAAATCAGTAGCTCAGCTTGGATTTTTAGCATCATCATGGTTAGTTCCATTGTCCAGACAGGAAAGAAGACAGACAGGAGAAGTAAAACAGGGGACAACTGAAGCAAGGATGAAGGAAACAGACTCCCTTCAAACACATTCATTCACCTGGAACTATGAGCAGATGCTCCGGGCTAGAAGTGAGCAGCCTGCTTCTAAACACATTTTAATTTTTAATTCAGTGGAATAGGTCAGTGCAGCTGTCCCACCTGGAGGCCCTGTCCCAGAACCTACCTGCCCCAAGGCAGCACTGCAGGTCTGCTAGTAATGGTCACCTTTGGGTGAATGTAGTCTCCAGCCAGCCGCTCACTCTGATGTTGTGATCCCAAAAACCAGTAATTAAAGTTGGACTAGCTCTCACAATGAGGTGTGTGCTTTCTGCTTAGATACTTTTTTAGGATCGAGAAAAGATACAGCCAATAAAAACATTTTTAAAGGGTGAGGTAGGAGGAGGGATATCTATGTTGGAAATAAAATTCTAATACATAAAGATCAGCTTTACTACTTAATTAAAATTGGGTGGAGGCATATATGTTGGTCCAAATGTGATGCTCGCCATACAAATGCCCAGACACGAGAAAGATCTCCTGGGAAATTAAAACGCCTATATGTCAGGAGAATTGAACAGAACAGGGTCCCAGAGCTTCTGCACATGGGGCTAAAACAAGCAGAGATGAACCGAGTCTGACTGATTGCCAAGCTCTTCACACACTTCAGATTAGCTGGGTATTAGTAGAGGCAGGTCTCAGCTGTCTATGAAAATGAGAACACATTTTAAAAGCTGCATTTGAATTTTAAAGGTACTCAACATTTCTAGTATTGTTTACTGAAAAAGGTCAACACTCAAGTGTTTTATTTATGCACGGCAGAACCTCAGTCTAAAAACACTGGGCTTTCCACATGGCATATGCTGAGAATGTGTTAAATACGTAGTTCCAGAGCCAAGAATATTATTTTTCAACTCAGCAAATGCATTATTAAAAGACCTCTGCTGTGCTCACCACTGGGAGCTGGGACAAGAGGCAGTGGTGACCCTGCATTCTGAATGCAAAGGGACACTCACTGACTGAGTCACTCACTGCCAACGCTAAGGACAATATCCCCAAACCCACACTTCTCCACACCTCTCTCTAATTCCCTTTTGGCCAATCTAGAAAAAAAGGAAAATGGAAACATTTAAATAAAACTCTCTATATAAACTTCAGTTCCAAGCACAACATTTTTAGTTCTTCAGACAGTAAGTATGTTGCTGAGATTTATATCTGGTGTCCTTCTCCATATTCTAGCTCTGCATAAACATTCACACTAGCTTTCAATTTTTCTTATAAATTAAGAGTATAAAATACTGATTCCTTCAAATAAGATTTGTGTTAAAATCATTAAATGCCCACGCAAGTGACTTTTTATTAACTGAACAAGAAACAATACATAATACATACCAATTTTATGACGGGAAGAGGAGTTAACTTTAGTAAGCCAAGAATATCTGTTGTATAAATTAAAAATCTTCCTAGGAATAAGTCCAGTGTTTTAAATATAATATGGAAAAAACAGAAAATTAGTGCCAGAAGAATTGTGACTAGAATGCAGAAGTGCCTTTATTATTCTAGGAAAAATACTATACTCTTTATGAAAGGCAAGTTCTCTGATATGTTCAGAAATTATTCTTTTTATATAAATATTCTTCACTTGGAAAAATGTTCTCTTTAAACAGCTCCTTTAGTGCATGTTAATACATAATTTGATTTACAGACATTAGATTTACACGCATTTCCAGTATATATCTATTGTATAAAGCAAAGCGAATCTGTGAGAAAAAATTCTGTCCTATTCTGATGTGGGGAGCAAATAAATGACTAGTTCTCTCATATACAGGGTAATCTATGCTTAGTTCTATATGGCACTTTCATCTCCAAAATGAGTATAAAAAATATAAATCTTCAGGAAATTTCAGAAGACTGTAACTTTTAAATTACACTTTTACTTGACATACCCTCCAAAAGCTCAGAATCCTTCTGTTAAAAGAGCTGGTGCTGGTACAATTTGATTCAGTTGCATCAATATGTATAGAACTCCTGGTGCACATCGTCTCCTATGCTTTGCCCACGTGATGCAAGATGGGTCAGGTACCATCCACTGTCCTGCAGTCAAGGAGTCCACACGGGTTGGCAGGACAGACAGACGTGACTGGTTGTAATGTACCAGGGACAAATGTTATATTCCAGTGGTACAGAGCAGGTGCTCTGGCAGCACAGCAGAAAGAGTGAGGATTCTGGAAGGTGACTTGGGCACAGGCAGGGAAGCAGCTCTGCAGAGGAGATGACACTTGGGTTGGGTTGTAAAGGATGAATAGGACTAGGCCAGGCAGAGGAGAGCGGTATTCCAAATGGGGAAACAAATCACCCATGCATGCCAAGTTTTTCAAATTAGACTTTTAAAAGTACTTTTTACTTCAAAAAAGTTTGCGTTTGCAATGTCTAACATGAAACAAAAATTACAGTCTAGATGGTTTCTTTCTGATTAGCCGGCCCTTCTCCCAAGAAGCCTGGGTTAGTAGTAGTATTACTAGTACTAAGAAGGAGAGGATGTAAAGCACCTTGGTAAAGAGAAAGTGAAAATGCTTCCATAACTGAACTAAAGATCAGAACGAGCACCGCGGGCCTGTGACGAGAGGAAGCACACTGCAATACCATCCCCTATCAGTCTACTTAAAACACAAGTCACATTAACCTTCTCAAGAAAGAGTATCTGCTACAAAAATAATCCACAAAGGCCTATCAGCCACAGGGTCTGTCAGGATTTTGCTCTGTGCTGGGACCTGCTAGTCAGAAGGGAGCACGGTGAGGACCGCCCCGCCACTTTGCTCCAGTAGTTTAATTGCACTGGGATCTTGCGTGGAGGGGAAGGCCGGGCTGCAGACTTCATGTTTTGTATTATGTTTTTCGTCTATTATAGAGGGAAAAGGAAGGGGAGAAAAAGGGAGGTTCCCTGGGTGGACGTGGAGAGAGAAAAAGGTTGTGGAAGGTCCCTTGTCTTCAGCTGGGTTCTAGGTAGAGGCCGGGGTGACACTGGTTCTGAGCCCCCAAGATTCTAACACTCGAGCGAGGAAGGCTGGTAAATGGCTAGGGAGAAGAGGACCAGACTTCGGCCTTTTTCACAGTGTCTAGAAAGAAGTTAACTGGAGTTAAAAACCCAAGGGAAATTTAAGGTATAGAAATTTATTATACTTTGTATTCCGCATTTTACAAAATGGTCATTCGTGTGTGTGTAATGAGGTCAGTGTGTCTGAATTGTGTTCACTGTTTCCTTTGAGTCATCTACAGGCACAGTCAGGTGCAAGAGGAATGTATTTAGGAGAACATGCCTTGCGGATTTAACTTTTATTATTCTCTAAAAGAAGATGGTTCGTTAGCTCATCCATGCGTCACTGGCACCTATTCCCTGGGTGTGTGACCATCAGGCAGGGGGCAGGGACTGCCCTTGGCACAGCAGACTTGGGTTCTGGCTTCCAGTTCTGGGTCCGCTGCAGACTTATTGTGTGAACTTGGGCTGGCCACAGTTTTCTCAGGTAAGAATGAAAAACAAGGGTTTGCACTGTATACTTTTTCATGGCTGTCTCCTGTTCCAATGCTCTCTGATTCTATAGGACAACATTATGTTCTAAAGTAATGTTTTGCTCCTTCTGGGCTTCATATATTTACTTTTTTAGAGCCGCTGCAATAACAACAATGCCCCATCTAGTGTTTAAACAGGGAATATGGCCCAGGAGTGCAGAGCGAGGAATGGTACTTTGGCTCTCCTGGCTCAGGGCTCGGAATGGCAACCGATGGGCATAAATGCTGCCTGGGTGATTCCCACTGACCCAACGTGCTGGAGCAGGGCAGTTTTTTAAAAGACAGTGTTTCACAACTTTTGTGTGATGTGCAACACCAGCACAATAGGACTTTCATCAAGGGGACATGGAATATTCTTTCCTGTTATTTTTACTGGCAGCTGTCACCAGTCTCCTGGGGATGGAAGTCGGTGGCCAGTACCTTCCTGATGAAAGATCAGAAGAGATTCTGGGTGTGATTTGAGCACTTCAGCCAAGTTCTGGCATCTCACTGAACCTGGGGGTTCAGCAGAGTTTTAATCGCTTTACCCTACCCTTTTCATTTCTTTCTTCCCAAATGCTCCCACAAGGAAAACATCTCCAATCTGGTTAACAGCTAACCACACATTCTTAGAACTTTTTCAGGTTCCATATTAGTCTGTCCATCTTCTTAGTGCTATACCCCCAGAAATCAGAAGAGGAAACAAACGTAAATACTGGGACAATGAAATATCATCGAAACAAATGATCATCTTCCTTCTTGTATGTTTGCCCTGTCTTTTTTTTTTTTTCCCCCTCTTTAAGTGCCAGGGCAATTTAAATTTTATAATGTCATAGAAAAATCACCTCAGTTTGGAATCTTCCCCCGTCTCAGAACCCAGGTCAGGTCAGAGGAATATTTGCGGAGTGACTACGGCATCCCAGACACGGTCTTAACGATGTCTGGGCTGAGAGACCCAAATGAGCTCAGACTCAGAAATCCCACATCATGCTGCCCATCCTGCTCAGACCTTTGTGGCCTAGGCTACCAGAAGCACATTTTACTTCTTGTAATCCAAATTCTCAGTGGCAAGGGATTTTCTGTGTTTTTTTTTAATCATTGAACCTGACTCTCTTCATGGTTGAACCCATCCCAGCAGCTCTATATCTTCTAGAATGCTTAAGTGCCGACTGGGCTGATGGCGCTAACTCGCCTACTCATTAATCTGCTCTGATCTCTTCTAGTCAGCTGCCTCTCTGTGACCTCCATGGCTAGTCTGCCTTCTGTCCTTGCCTGCTATTCAGTCACTTGGAATTCTACCATTTACTAGCCCCATCCAACTTCTGCCCAAACTTCAGCCTTGGATTGCCAGTTTAACCTGCCTCTACTGTGATCCACATTCCCATATCAGCTTGGTTCTCCCATGTCCCAAATCATCCTTAACTCCCTCGTCCCATGGCCCCATATTCCTGCTCCACAATCTTCATGCCCATACTGAAGGCACCGTTCCCTTTGACTAAAATTTAGAATGATGGCCTCTGTTCAGTCCTACTGGTCAAACCCCATTCTCAATCCAGGTCTGGAAGCTGTGATTTGAGTACAACTAGTAACTGGTAATAAGCAACTGAGGCAGCTCCAACAGAACACTGGCAAATGAGATTTGCCTTAGAGGCCATGAGAGCATAGTGATCTCTGATATATACCAAAGAAAGAAAACATCTAGACTATTGACCATCTATTATAGAATAGTGCCTGGTATACAATGGGAACTCAAAAATAGTTGGCAAATTATGGAAAGATATCCTTTAAATAGCAAATGTTCAGAGATATGATTGGATATTGTGAGCTCTTTCTGGCTCATGTGTATATCCCCAGGGCCCAGCACAGTGCCTGGCATACAGTAGGCTTTATAAATGCTTACTGAACTTTAAAAATGACTGTTGAGAAGAGTATGTCAAAGTCACCGTGTAGAGAATATCTAATTTCCTAGAAGTATGGATGAAGCAGGATATCTTAGGATGCCCAAACTGAACTATCGGATTGGTTGGACCCCTAAATCTGCATGCCATAGTGTTCTTAAAGCACTAGAGTATGGGAGTCTATCCCGTGAGCATGGACCACAAAGGAGAGGAGTAGGGATCCTGTGGTTTGGACTGTGCCCTGACCTACATTCCCATCCACCCCAACCCCCTTCATTCCCCATCTGCTGGGATCCTCTGGACCTTTGAGTTTCATCCAGGATGCGGGAGACCCTTCTGGACAGCTACTCATTCATATGTAAAAGCAGGAATCTGGTCTGGCCAAGCTTCTCTGATGTCTGAAACATACATGAGCACAAAACAGCCAGCTATAGGTCTTCTGATAGAGCCTGTCAATGCTGCCATATGGCTGATGGCCATGGGCAAAGAATGTAATGCTTTTAGTGAATTGTGCAAGGCTGGTCATTTAGAACTTGTATTTTTTAATTTGTTGTTGAAACTATCAGAAATGTAGGGGACACTAAGGTGCATCAAGGGTGTATGATTTTCCAAGTATATGAAAGTATGTTCATCTTCCTTTCCTACAGAATATAAAGCATCCATCTTAAAAATGTTCACAGCAATCAATGTTTTTAATTGAGCAGAAAAAGCACATATAGATAAAGAAATGTTTAGCCCTAGCTGCTGTTCCTTACAGTCATCTTCAGAGATAAATTTCCACAATGAATGTTTCAATTAAGATAGTAATATTTATTGAAAGGTAAACTATAAATGTATAGCCACTAGAAACATTATTGAACAAAGTAATTTATGCTGCAGTTGGTACACTACATTTTAGCACTACTTTGATTTTATCAGCATTTGTCAATTAATCAACGTGAACCTTGTAAAACATGGTCTCTTATTAGTGGGAACAGGCAACTGCTTGCAGACTTTGAAAGAAAGGTCATTTAATAATTTGCTAATTGTGCAAAGATAGATTTAAATTTAAAAAAATAAAGGTAAACTCTCATTACTACTGTACTTAAACAGGATTCTGTTTAAGCTTAACCTTACCGATTTAAATATAGTCAATGATTTAACTGTTTTGGTTGTTTGTTTTATTTACTAAACAGCAGAGAAAGATAAAGACAAAAAAATTAATCTAGCTTCAGGTTTTAAAATTTATTTTAAAGTGCTTTTTTTTTTGTTGCCACCTTTACCATGTCAAAGAGTTATTAGCCTTGAGGCTATAGTTACAAACAAATCAACTATATTTCATTGGCAGAAAAGTGAAGAGAAAAAAGAAAAAGCAAAAGAAACAAGAAATGGAGCAGGACCAAAGAGCAATGCAGCGGCAACATTCCTTTTTTTTTTTTTTATTTCCTTCCACTCATTCTTTATTCCTCTAGCTGAGCTGTCAGCTCTCTACTTTTGACCACTAGGTTCATTTTCAGTTCAGTAAGTGAGAAAGAAGCTGAGTCAAGCCCTCTCTTTGGGTAATCTACACATCAGCACACTTGCCAACTCTCCTGGCACCCGAGAAAGCACTTTAACTCAGAGCAGCATCACCACCAACAAGCATTCTGCGGTCATCTAGAAGGACGCAACTCAGTTTAAAATGGGTAACGTACCTTGGAGAGCAATTTCTACACTGGGGTCTGCAGGGCTGAATCGAGAAATCCGCACCATCTTAGAAGTGTAAGTGAAACTTAAGATGAACTAGCATGCCTTAAGGCATTTGTAAGAGAATTTTGTGCAGCGTTTACAGAGACAGTGTTTGTTAAATGAAGATGGCTCTTGCCGGATCCGGTCTAGGCAAACTGCTTTGCTGCAGAGCTCCTTTTATAAGACTTAGGAGGCCCAGGTTGCTCTCTGCCTGCTCAAACAGGTTTATCAATCCATTCCATTCCATTCTGTTCTCAGTTCTAAATAAGTCATTATTTCAGGCACATTTCCCTAAGCAGATGCAAACACTCTTTTCCAGCATGGGACTCCCTTGGGCAAATTAAGTTTCTTGGAAAAGGGTCAAGGAGCCAATCAAACAAAATACATTCTAGAAACAAGTCTGTGGTTTCAGGGGACACTGTCATTCATGCAGGCAACAAAAATGTTAGACACTGATGGGTCAGTAATGTTGAATCTGATGGGGCCAGTTCCGGGGAGCAAAATCCTCATATCTGTAGCCAAAGTTATTTTTATGGTCCTAACAAATGGGTTTATTTTTTATGGAAACAAAACTGATGGTCACAAAACAATTGATAGAAAATTTCCTTTTCTAATATTTCTAATTAAAAGCTGCTAATCAAATTTTAATTTCTTAACAAAATTATAGTAAAGGAACTTTTTTAAGGGAAAAGTTACTCTAAAATTGATAAATTCTGTTCCCACAATCTTACCTAACAAATATGGAATATTTCTGAAATAGATACTTGTGAATATTGTAAAATACATATTTCATCTTCATCCCTGTTTCCTGGCATACAACTCCTAAAATCCTTGGCATTTTCAAAGTGATGTCTTTTGTATGTTAATGATTGATTGACGGCTGGCAGTCCCTAGGTAGCTTCAGGATGGGGGCTGGTTACCCAAAAGGCAGGATTAGAGGGTTGGGACCTTCAGTCCCACCTCCCCAACCAGGGGCTGAAGGTTGAGTTGCTCACCAGTGGCCAATGGTTTAATCAAACATGCTTATGTAATGAAGCTCCCATAAAACCCCAAAAGCACGGGGTTCAGAGAGCTTCCAGATAGCTGGACACGAGGAGGCTCCTGGAAGCTGGCTGCCCCCTCCCCTACACCTTGCGTTACCATCTCTTCATGGGTATCCTTTGTAATATCCTTTATAATAAACCAGCAAAGTGTTTCCCTAAGTTCTGTGAGCCACTCCAGCAAGTTAACTGAACCCAAAGAGGGGGTTGTAGAAACTCTAACTTGAAACTGGTCAGTCAGAAATTCCAGAGGCCTGGACTTTGTGACTGGTATCTAACGGGGGCAGTCCTGGGGCCTGAGCCTCAACCTGCTGTTTCTGAAACTCTCTCCAGCTATAGAGTCAGAATGGAATTGGAGGATACCCAGCTGGTGTATGCTGCTTACTGGTGGGGAACCACCCCTGGCCCCCAATATTTGGTCACAGAAATCTTCAGTGTTGATTGTGGTATGAGAGACTAGGAAAAATGACGTTGAGTGTTGTTTTTTTCCCACACTCAGAACATTCCTTACTGCATTTTTTTCCTTTTGAGTCATGAAAGGGAGAAAAGTCCCTTTCATGTTCTTTTAATATTTGCTTTTATTAACCTCAGATTCAGTTAACTCACTTCCATATATCAAGATTCTTTCCAAAACAGAAGAGACAAGAGGTAAATGCAAATGTGGGAAGGAAAGCCACTTGGTAGCATAATAGCTGCTCCCTGGCAGGAGTTATTTCTATCTAAAACATACATACCGTATTAAAGAGCCACAGGGAAAAAAGAATGGATGTGAATGGCAGGTTTTCATTTGTTTCCTTGACATCTTAGAATACTGTAAATAAGTTTGTGGTGTTGCACTTCAAACGGTTCCATTATCTTGGAGGTCTTAATCATTCGTAATAGCGGTTTCTGAAGTGTTCAAAGCTTGTGCTTAAGGAGCATTATCGGCATTCCATATAGTCACACCATATTCAGCAGATTTACAACCGTATACATGGTTATCCCCGATCGTCTTTATTTAAGAGTAAGTTCAGGCTGATGAGGTGGCTCAACATCCTCCTATGCTTCCGCCTTGAGTCGTGCCCTTCCGGAACACCTGGCTCTGCGCAGGGTACCTAACACTTTTCTGAGGGAACCCCAAATATGCAAGGTGATGTGGGGGAGGGGGACAGCCGGGAGAGTTCAACTAAGAGAGAAGCTTAAAAGAGCAGCCTATTTTAAAGTGTACCTGGGATTTTGGTTTTATTCGGGTATGGTGAGGCCAACAGATAGGAGATGATTGCCATTGAAAAGGCAATTTGTTACTCACAGTCCCCAAGAGGAGGAGACAGGCCAAACCATATGGGCCACCTGGGGAGGTCAGCAGGCAGAGGGAGGGAGGTTAAAATGTGGGCAAGAGCCTTTGTTATGGTTTCTGTGGGTGTACCACCTTCCAGGACATTTGACGTCCATAGGAATCACCCGGTTATTTTGTTAAACTGCAGATTCTGATTCATTGAATCAGGTGGAGGTGGAGACTTTCCTTTCCTAATAAACTTCTTGGTGATGTTAAGACTACACTTTTGAGTAGTTAGTGATTACCAAGAATCTTCTCTCTGGAACACCTTCTCAGGGAAAGGAGAAGGACCTAGCATATATTGAGCCCTACCTTGAACCACATACTGCTGGGCACTGAATATACATACTTTGTTTTCTTTTGCAAAGGTTTTCTATAGCCTTTGCTCATAGGAAAAGTTATACCAAATTTATAGGTAAGGAAACTGAGGCTCAGGGAGGTTAGGTAATCTACTCCAGGTCACTTAGCCTTCATAAAAGTTAGAAGGTATAAACATATATGGCTTAAAAACCGATTTTTCCCCACCACAAGTATAGATGGCACTGCTCTAATGGAAAATAAAAAGCACCTGTTGGTAAAGGCTTCATAAAATATAAAGTCCACGGACTACTTAGTGGCCCATTTACGACTTGACTTTTGGAAAGAAGAGGAATTCAGAATGGTATTTATTACCTTAGGATCAGAAATAAATGGTGCTGATCAAATAGCTGATATTTTATCATAGCCTCCACAAAACACTTCACATGGGATTCTCTATAAAATGAGTGTTTTTATTTTAAAAAGGGACACTTGTACATGGTGAGATACAGACAATAAAAAGGTAGTCTTGCCCCTAAATCCCTAGTGCTACTGCTCAAAGATAATTACTGTGAGGTTTGTGCAGCCCTCCAGAACTGTTTTCTACTCAAATAATAAACTTTTTTCATACAAATTCATTCATTTGGTTATTCTAAGGTACTTGAGGGAAAAGCAGGAAATAAAACAGACAAAATCCCTCATGTAGATTATATTCCAGTAGGAGACAGATCACAAACAAAAAACTAAATTATGTATTATGTCAGGTAGGAATAATGCTAAGAGAGAAAAATCTAGGGATGGGAGAAGGTTTGCAATTGTGAATACAGTGGCAGAGGAAGGCCTCATCGGAGATGCGACAGTCGAATAAAGACCTGAAGGATCATCCTATTCCACACTTACTTTCTACTTTAACAATATCAGGACTTACAGATCTACCTTTCTCTTTTCAAAGGCTCCATGCTACTCCACTGTTCACAGGTACCATGGTATCTCTGGGCATTTTGTTATTTCTATACAGGGATGTTTTAGATTAATCCTGTTATAATTTGTTCCATGATCATGCGATTGGTTATGAACAGGCTTGGGGCTTATAGTATAAAGCCTGAGTAAACAGAAAGAGACCTAAATTTGGTGTGGGAAGCTATGGATCCAAGTCATAGCTGTGCTACTCTCTACTTAGATGATCTTGTTATATCATTGGGGATTTGTGGACTTCCTTTTATATTTTTGTGTTCTGGCATCATGAGAGTTTCCCTTTCCCTGCCACATCTTAGGCTGTGCTACTGTCCACCAGGTCTGGGGTGATGTGTAGGGGCTTCTCCACCTGAAGGCCTGGGCAACATCCTGCCTACAACATTTTCCTCAGAGCTAGACTACCCATAATCCCTGCAGAACCAAATAAAAACTTTAACTTTCAAGCTCGTTAGTTTCCTACATTCCCCCAAAAGGCAGCCTAAACAAAAATTTAGGGGAGCAATTTATCCTCTGGTCTCCACGTATGATCTCCCCACTTAGGAGGAAAGCACATTAAACTTCTTAAAACAAAAACAAAGACAAGTCCTTACTTTCTAGTAGTATTTATTTTTGTAGATGCAGATGTTTACCCCTGGGCCATTCGAGAGAACAGATTTCACATTGAATGGAAGATTAATTTATTCATTTAATTAATACTGGAGGCATTACCTAGAATATGTCAGCACTCTGCCAGGTACTATAGGAGGAGGAACACACATCAGTGCAATATGATTCCTGCAATATGATTGTCACCTCCCTGCTCTTAACAGACACAGGACAAGTAAAAAACAACTGCAATTAAAGCGTGCATGGTAAGTGGTATTAAAAGACAATTCAACAGGAATTCAAAGAAAGGGGAGAATAGTATTATCCAGAGCCCCTCAAAGACTCCTCAGAGAGGAATCTGAACTGAGATGTAAACAGGTAGGGAAGTGTTCAAGGGATGGAGGTGGTAAGATAAATCTGCATGTCGGGGGGAATATGTGTGAATGGAAGTTGAGCAATAATCGCACTACAAGCAAAGGCCCAGAGGAAGGAAAATACAGTTGCAAAGGGAACATGAAGTAGCCTCATTCAGCTCAAACACAGAACGTGGGGAGTGGGTGTGGATGACAGGAAACATTGGTCGGAGTAAGACTGGCAGAGGGTCCTGAGTCCCCTACTTTGTTATCAGACATGGGATAAATGAGTGGCGTTTGAAAGATATTAAGAAAATCATTATCAGCTTCTTTCTCTTTTTTGTTTTTGCTTTTTTTTTTGTCAGGGAGGGAGGGGTGGTACAGTTTGATTTTACAACTTCTATTTCTGATTTTTTTAAACCAACTTAATATTTATCAAAGTAATATATGCCCATAGTTTTAAAAGGCCTATAACCAAAAATAGTAATCTCTTCCCCTTTTCTCTCCACTACCTCTTTTTGATCCTCAGAGCAAACCACTGTCTCTTTTTTTTGCTTTTATTATGAAAGATATTTATTTTTTATTTGCCAGAGTACGTAACTTTCCATAGAGATAAGACTGTTGCCACAACCAACTGTTCTCAGTTTGGTTCATGTCTGGTCGTGGCAGCACAGGAAGACTCACGGTCCAACAACTGTCAGCCACCCCCACGTCCAAGGAGGTTGAAGGCCACATGGGAGAGGAAACCACTTTTACCTTTTAACTCTGATATTTGCTTCCCTATATTTAAGTACTGTGTGTATCCTGACACTTATTAAATTATCATTTTCAGAGATTATCTAATATCTTACTGCTATGCAAAATAAGGAAAATTTAGTGCTCTGATACCATCACTACCTTCCAACAAGCTTTCTTCCCCCATCTTTCCAGCAGGTTAAATGGCAATTTGGAGTTAAATCAATATTCTAGTTTACATTATTATGACCATGTAATACTGTTTACTATTGAGCCAAGTAGTATAAAATTATGCTTTTGATCTTGTTCAACATCTTATTTTTCCTGGTGTTGTCTTTTATTTTATTTTGTTTACTTCTTTTGAGTAGCTATTACTAACTGTTCATGAACTAACCAAAGGAACTACAAAGCCCCTACCAAAACCATGTTTTACACAATCAGCCCAACTGGTTAGTCTGCTGGGTCTATTTTCCCTAGAGTAGTGTCTCCCCTCCAGCCCGTCTGGGCTAGTGGTTTTCCAGGCCAGTTGTCCTGGAGCTTCTTTTTAACACCATCTTGTGAAATCCCTGTTCCTCTCTCCTGTGTTGGATCCCCTGTTTCCTGGATCCCATGGTTTCTTCTTTCTTGGTTTACATCCTCATTTTTGTAGAGCACATTCTCTAGTAGCTTCCTGAGAAAATGTACATGGGAGGTAAAATTTTTTGAGACTGTGTGTGTCTGAAAATGTTTTAATTCCACTCTCACATGTGTTTGCTATTGAAGCTTGTAATTGAATTCTAGGCAAAATGTAATTCTCCCTCAGAATTTTGAGGCTGTGCTTCATTGTCTTCTAGCTATACACAGTGCTGCTGTCGAGAGGTCTCATGCCACTGGTAATCCTTTCACCTGACATGATCTTTTACATGTGACTTGTTTTATTTCTCTGGAAGGTTTTGTAATCTTCTTTTTAATCCTGCTGTCCTGAAGTCTCACAGTAAAGAACCCTAATGAGGATCTTTTCTTACCAGGGTTCTAGGTACTTTGTGGTCCTTTTCAATCTGGAAAGTTCCATCATTCCCTTTTGAAAATTTTTCTTATATTATTCTTTGATATTGTCTCTCTACCATTTTGTTCTCTTTTCTCTTTCTGGAACTCCTATGGTAAAATGCTGAACCTCGTGGATTTTGATCTCCATGCCACCCCATTTCCATCTTTGCCTGTTAGTCTACTTTCTAGAAAGTGTACTTGAATTTATCTTCTATACCTCTGAATAATTTTTAAATTTTATGCTAACTTTAATTTCTAAGACCTCTTTCTTATTTTCTGATTATTCCTTTTCCAGAGAATGCTCTTTTTACTTCATGGATATAATAGTGTCTTTTATCTTTCTGGAGATTATAGGTTTTTAATATCTTTTCTTTTGCTTCCTGAAATACCTGTATCTTCTCGAGCATCCTTAACCTTCTTCTTTTTCTCTTCCTCTGTTTTGATCTCTATATGTTAGTTTATATTTTATATTGAAGGATATTCTCAAACATCTGGTGAACCTTCACTACGCATGTATATTTAAGACATTTATATATAAGTGTCTTATATATATTATGTGTATATATGTAGTTTATATATATGTATATGTGTGTATACATATACATGCACAAACACACACACAAATATATATAAAAATAAAGAAAATATAGCCAGGCACAGTGGCTCATGCCTATAATCCCAGCAATTTGGGAGGCTAAGGTGGGAGGATCTCTTGATGCCAGGAGTTCAAGACCAGCCTGGGCAATATATAGCAAGATCCCATCTCTACAAAAAATAAAAAAAGGAAAAGAGAAAATATAAAATTCATTTATGTTATAGGACAGTGAGTCTGGCTTCCAAGGAACATCCTAAGTGGAGGCAGGGTGTGCTTATTACCTGGCAGGCATTCCTGACAGGTGCCTGGGTGGGGAGTCTAGCCATTTCAATGGGGACTCCCAGTGCCAGTGAGGTCATTTCTTTGGCTCTTCAGTTTCTTCAGATGAGAATCTTCAGACCCCTGTGTAAGGAGCCAGTCCTGGCTGCAGGTGTACTCTGGGAGCTATGTTGGGGAACAGTCCAGGAAGGTTTCACCTGTTCACTCTGTGAAGTTTCATCCTCTCCCCTGGGCCTAGTCCCTAAGTCGAAAGTGCCTCTGATTCAATGTAGCCCAAGACTGTCCCTCAAGCCTCAAGCAGGGACAAGGAATTGGTAGTGGCAGTGTGAGTTAGGGGGCGGAGCAGGGCTTACCCACTCCGTGTATTATGCTGCCCAGGAGCTACTTGAAATCACCCCCTTTTCCAGCCTCACCCCTCCTGAGCCTCTGCAGCGTCCTGTAGGGTGAATCTGCAGGCTTCTCTCCGTACACCTCAGCTCCCCCTCAATCACTGCGCCGTCTTCCACAGCTGGCTGACACCTCTTGTTCAGCAGCATCTGCCCGGTTTATTCTCTCACTCGCTCTCTGTTTCTCTGCTTTACAGTGTTTTTTATTCTTTATTATAATTTTAGTGAGATTTCTGAAATAGGAAGATATAAAAGCAGGTGTTCACTCTAACAACACCAGAAGTTCCCTGTCTTATAAATTTTACTCTGTAGTTATATGTACTTACTATGTATTTCATTCTAGTCTAGTTTGTTTATCCAGAGAACATTATGTCTTACCCTAGTCATCTACTAACTACCTCAAAACTACTTTTAGGGAAGGTATTGGACAAAATCATTTCACGTCTCTGTTATTTTTTAGGGAGCACCGGGCAAAGTGAAGTTGACCTCCTTCTATGAATGTTATCTTTATCAAGATAATAGCATTTCACTGTTATCTTGGCTCCAAAAGTTCAGACCAAAAATCAATTTGAGGCAGATGCCACATAAATTTCTCAATAAGAAGGAAGAAAGGGAGGGAGGAAGAAAGAAAAGAAGGAGGGAGGGTATCAGAGGAGGGAAGAAAGGAAAGAGAATGGGAGGAAAGGGGAGAGGAGAAAAAATAAACAGACATTAAAGATTTAAAAACAGAACCATAAGAAGACTGGCCCAAATAAATAACTATGCTAAGAAAATCTATGTAAGCTCATTAAATAAGAGAAATTATAGAAAATCATCTGGCTTTAAGAGAATTCCAAACAACAATCACTGACTTGGAAGGCAATCGAGCAATTTGAATGTTCACTGTCAAACTCCATTCTGTCACTCGGCAACATGTACCCAAAATGCCTATGAAAAGCACCATATCCAGCAAAAAAATAACTACTGTAAAGACATTCTCACAATTACATGCCTAGACTACCTTTAAATTATATACTGACTCTTACTGCTCTGAAAGGTATCTACTTTTGGCTTAAGAATGCCTGCATGTATGTACGTAATATCCTTATATTGGATATCCTTATATCCTTTTCCCCTGGCTGCGGGCTGCACCAGGTGGCGCTGGCGAGAGTGGTGGCCGGGCCCTGCCCACGGGGGTCAGTGCGTTGGGAGGCAGGAGCAGCACCATCCCCGGGACTTCCCGGAGACGGTCAGGGTCCCTGCTGAGTGAGGGGAGGAGCTGGAGGAGGAGAGTGGCCTTAGCCGGATGTCCACTAATGTATATATGTGAGTATTCCTCACCTTATCCCCGGAAGAAATTCAAGTCAGCTTGCTGTTAATCCTTTCAGTGGAATATATTTTATTTTCCTGAGTGTATTTCTTATAAATGTGTCTATCTAAAATTATGTAATTCTCTCTATCCTGTGTCATACTCAATTATAGGCCAATAACTTCTTTAAAAAAGTCAACTATGTTGTCAACAACTCTTCCAATGTAGCTGTCGTCATGTCTTGGAGCTCAAAAAGATGGCAGGCTTTACAGTCAAACTGACCTTGCTTTAAATTCCAACTCTTCTATTCACTAAGTGCATGACCTAAGGGGGAACTGATAAGCTCTCCAATGAGAAAGTGAACATAATATTATCTATTTTACAGGATTTTGTGAGGATTAAATCATCATGCATCATGATGTATGTAAAGAACCTGGCATATTGTAGGTGCCCAATAAATAAAAGCTATTAAAATCAGAACATAAGACAATACTGAAACCTTAAACTGTCTAAAAGTACATCTTTTCCAAGCGACTAGTTTTTACTTCTGGTTTTAGGCATCATATCCCTGGAAAGCTGGTCACCTGGAAGCGACCTGTCAGTTAGCCACTGAAGAGGGTGGCGAAGCACTTACAGGCAAGTAGTGAAAGCAATACAAAAGCATGTGTTGGGGGGAGGTCTGGACAAAAAATGAAGGAAAATATTTGACTCTAGATCAATTTCCTGACCTCTTTGGAATCCAGTTTGTTTAACTACACAATGAGGAAATTGGACAAAGTCCCTCCAGATTTTCATGATAAAGAGTTCTGTGGTTAGATAATTCTAAAACATGCCTCTCTCATCTCATGCCTTCTCCTCTCCCATTCTTGAAGCTTTACTATACATATTAGTATATTCAAGGCACCTGTTCGATTTTGTTTTACCTGGCATTATGCAAACTTATTTGTCTCCACACCCTGCCACTTTTTTTTCTTTTAGGTAGTATTTATTGACATACTTTGGAAAAGACTGGATGAGCTGATCTGCAACTTCCCATTCTAACATATGTTTCTCTGAGTCTTACAACTTTAGCTCAATGTTTTAAGGAAAAAAAGGAAAATATATGTTATAATTTTTATTTATTGATTGCTTTTTCCTATAACACCACTTTTATAATTTGAGAGTGGGAGAAACATCTATCATGATTTCAATGAAACTAGATATTTCAGTATTTTAGACAGATGAACATCAACCCATTGGCTGAATTACTATACTGTTGATGTGATTAGGCTATGAAGACAGGTTACTGGGACACAGCTAGCATTTCTGGCAATAAATGAATAAAATGAACCACTTATGTAGTGATCAGACTGATTGCTCAGTGATCAATGTGACCAAAACAGAAAATAACCATGATATAAGTTAACCCATAGGTTGGAAGACTATTCCAAGATATCAGAATAAAACTGAAATGGAGATTCATGATGAATAATTTTTAATGCTATTATACATCAAACTGTTAAAATTATTTTTGTTAGTAAAATACTTTTACTTTTCCTATCAATTTATCAATATTTACTTTTACCTGAAAGGAAGGGACTGTGATAAACGTTGCTGGGACTAAAAGGATGTGTGGTAAGAAAGAGGCCAAAGGTCCAACCAGAAGAAGATCCAGGAGCCAAATGTCAGTATGTCAACCCATGCAGGTTCTAATAAATTTTTGTTTTCTCATTTGTAAATTCAACCCATGTAGGCTCTAATAAGTTTTTGTTTTCTCATTTGTAAAAACAACTATCCTTACAGAGCTTGTAGTTCAGTTGATTATATTTAAAAATTTAGGATTTTCACTTAGTGTCTTCTTACATTCCAAAATCATTCTTAATTTGTCTACATAACAGAGATAAAAGTGAACAAATATTTTGATGTTCTTTAACTAATTACATTCCATAAAGCCCCCTCCTTCATCTGAACTGCAGGAATTCTATTGGAACCTATTGCAATGTTTTCCCTGGTTCTCTTGATACGACTCTTTTCCCTCAAGGCTGCTAATTAAAGTGTCCATATCTTTTCATTAAAAAGTCTACCAAATAAAACAAAGAATCAAACACTTTTCCTGTTTCTCAAAATGAAAGTTATTTATATTTAAATATATATATATATACACACACACACACACACACCATTTTATAGTACCCAAAAAATGAGTGTGTTGGTAGTAGCTTGACCAACTGTCCTGGTTTGCTCAGTACTGAGGAGTTTCCCACAATGTGGGTCTCTCTGTGATAAAAATGAGACAGCCCCCCTACAAATCAAAACAGTAGGGTAGCTTAATGGTAGCTTGAGAGAAGGATTGGACGAGTTATGGATACTAGCGTCAGAAAGCTACAATTTTAGTCCTCCTAATGAAAGTACTCTTCTTTCACTGCTAAACAGCTGTGGAAAACAATCAAACACAAGATGGATGAATCAATTTAATGACCTTTGAGTTTCCTTTACACCAGTTTCTTACTAGAATCATCTGGTTAGCTTTTTAAAAATGATACTGCTCCCTCACTT
Organism: Lepilemur ruficaudatus; assembly: GCA_963574885.1. NCBI lineage: Eukaryota > Metazoa > Chordata > Mammalia > Primates > Lepilemuridae > Lepilemur > Lepilemur ruficaudatus. The sequence goes on along the minus strand of CAUYRT010028006.1, from coordinate 6,791 downwards.
AATTGGTCTGAAGGTGAGCCCCTGTCATGGGCAGGTATGTTTGAAGTTCCCCAGCTGATTCTCATGTAAGTCAGGGCTAACACACACTATATACATTCCAAGATTCAAACTATAGCTCTAGCAAGAGCTGTTCAAAGCAAAGAAAAATCCACTTTATGATCTCTGGCTTTTTAAATATTACATGCAAGCTACTGTTTCACATTTAAAACAAGTGAGAACCCACAAACTGACTTTATTTATTCACCTATATTTATTTACTCACCTAGGGTTCATGACATGTAAGTTTCTCCCTTATACACATATACACTCTGACCATCAATTACCACCATTTATTGACATCATTTTTTTTCCCAAGAAACTGTATTAGGCACTGTGAGGCCATAAAGATTTAAAATGCAAGATCTCTGCCTTCAGGGAGCCTATGGTAGAATATACGAAAGGTGGTAAAATGATCAAGGAAGATGACCCCAAGAGGAGCTCAAAGAGGAGGTGGTCATGGCCTGACATGGTTAGGAATTCTTCACAATGCACACATGATTTTAAGAGGGCCTTGAGGACTGGGCAGAATTTCAGTTAGAAGACCAGAGAAAGCATCCCAAAGAGAAAGAAAAGCAGTTTGGGGGTGGGTAAGAAGCAATCGTATTACCAAAGTTAAATAAAATACAAATAATAAAGTTCACATTCTGAACAGTGCAAACTGTATCTAAAGATGCACATAACTTGTATGAGGCCAACTGCTTGCTGAGCAAGGAAACATAATTAGCCCAATCACTTTTTTGGTGCTAACTACTGAAGACACTGAAGAAGAGAATTAGACTGGCTGAAGAAACAGCTGGTTCAGCATAAACATCAGACAAGCTTGGTCTACAATGCAGAGAACAAGCCACCGAACAGCAATAGCTCAAGCCCTTTCCCCCTTGTACTGGGCCCACTGAAAAGATCTGATCACCATGACATTGAAGCAGGTGTTGCATGGGTCATTGCCAAATCCCTGAGGTTACTACTTTATCCGATCCAAGGAGGACTTAATGATGACAAAATAGATTTAGAACACAAATCATGCTGTCTTATATGTGATTATCAATCACTGATTTTCAATTACTTTTATAATACAATGGTCTTTCCTCTGAATTTTGGAATTAAAGAACCTCGGTTCCATTTGTCTTAGACTCTTAGAGTACTTAATTCTCATACTTATTCTAATATCTGGTCTTCATTGAAGATGTTAACTAAATGCCAATGAATGATCTGGCTGTGCAACTCAGGAAGTCAGTTGGCAAAATTAACATTTAGAAGTAGGCACCACTGGTTATTTCACACATTATTAACTTATATTACAATTCAAATAAGCTTACAGCTGGCAAAAAAAATCTCTTCTGTAAAGTGATCTCAAACATAATAGGCTTAATCAGAGATAAATTAAATTAGGCAGCCATGCATACTACAGCATATTAATTCTGAGTAGTTATTAAATACATTTTCTGTTATCACTGGTGTGAACATTATATGCAAACAAATTCTTCAAGAGGGTAGCAAATAAAGTTTATGTTTGGGACGTTATTTGCCTGACATTTTCCCATGTTTCCTTAAAATGTTAAATAATCTTTTCAACTAATAATGGCACTAGGTTAAGTCCCCATAAATGAGTCAACTTCACTCCTAGGCAATTAAACAAATGAACAGCAGATAAAACTGCCAAGTATGGTTTTGGATTTTTCCAAAGAAAACTTTTCTACTTTTTATGGCAATAAAAAAAAGCATTAATTCTGTTAGAGCAAAATTGTCCAAAATATAAGGTAGTGAATATTTATTACGTTAAAAATTGATGCATTTCATTCTCTGTTTTGGGTGACCTGTGTTGCCTTAGAATACTCAAAAGAAGGAAATTATTAACGTTGAATGCTATTTTGTAAAGAAGATCCTACCATTCTCTCTTTCCTTAAACATGCTAGCAAATGAAGCTTTTGTGAAAGAAAATAAAAAGATACATCTAAGCCTTTACACACCCACACACCCACACACATTACCTTCTTTGATGCACTTTTGCCATATTACTTTATTATTTTATTAATTAACCAAGCCCTTTAATTTCTATACCCAGAAGCAATTCAAGTTTCTAAAGGCATAAGCGCCCCCACCCCCAAGTCTGAGACACATGTTTGACATTCTTTGTGCTTTGCACATTTAAAACTCAATGTAAGGTGACAAGAACATTAAGCTGCCCAGTGAGCAAAATGTGAAACTAATCGCTATCTGTTCTACAGATAGTGGGTACAATAATTGGCAAATTAAAGTGCCCGAGAAGAGCTGGGCCACCTGCATCAAAAAGCATCACCTCGGAAGGGCTAATGAAGATAAATGTATGCAGCTAGCTTTACTGACAACTCCTTCAAACACTGGCACACTGCAAAAGCAACATTACAGTACTTATTTCATCTACTGTACAGTACACACCATGTAGAATTTTTGTTGTCTAAAGGGAAAAACCCAACCACCCACAATATTTTATATACCTATGGGCTGAATTCAGATTAGTACTTACTCCTGAAAAGCCAATGCTTTCCTTTTTAAGCTGGAAAACTGGCATAAACGTGCTTATTAAAATGTTGAATTTGTATCTTTATGACAACCAGGTTCAAATAAATTTAAAATCTACAAAAAAGGAAATAATCTAGTTTTAATAAAGTTGCTACTATTCATTCATTCCTTCAATCACCCATTCATCCATTTATTTGACAATTACTGAATACCCACTATGTTCCAGGCACTGTGCTTGATATTTGGCATAGAGAGATGAATGGCATTTCCTTAAGGAGCTTGTGAACTATTGCAGGGAAGGAGTGTGCTTACAGGCGTGCATACAGGCAACTAAGAAGGACTGTCTGCTATTGTGGTAACGTTTTCAGATTGGGAGCCTTTCAGAAGACTCACTCTGGAACTGTATTCTAAAATGATTTTCAAAATCTTCTAAGCAGTAAAAACAAATAGCACCTGCAAAATCAACAAGAAGGTCATGGTCTGCTTGAGAAAAAGAAATTGCCCTCAAAATATATGAAGGAAATAAATAACAGGAGGCCAGAGGTCAGCAGATGATGAAGATGAAAGCTAGACAAAGGTGAGAATACGAAGGGCCGCAGAAGACATGTCAAGGAGTTTGGACTTAATCCTGTAGGACAGTAGTTTTCAAAATACATGCCAGAGAAGCCTGGGGTCCTGGGGAGGGAGGCAGGCAGACTGGGAGAGAGGGAATGAAGTGACAGGGGGTCAGGCAGGCAGGACTCAGATCTGCAACCCTGCTACAACCACAGGAGCTTTGCTAATATTTGTTTTACATACTGGACCTTCTTCTTCTTCTTCCTTTTAAATAATTTTTTTATTTTGGAATAATCTTAGACTCACAAAAAAGTTGCAAAGATAATACAGACAGTTCCTACATATCCCTCCCCCAATTTCCCCCGATGTTAATATCTCACAGGACTGCACCTTCGTCACAACTAAGAAGCCAACACTGGTGCATTACTATTAGCTAAACTCAAGACTTCATTTGGATTTTACTATTAATAGTTTTCCCACTAACGTCCTTTCTCTGTTCCAGGATCCAACCCAGGATATCGCACCACATTGAGTCATCCTGTCTCTTTAGTCTCTTTTGTGCTGTGACAGTTTCTCAGTCTTTCCTTGTTTCCCATGACAGTGAATCTTGAGTATCAGCCAAGTGTTTTACAGGACGTCCCTCCCTTTGGGGTTGCTGATGTTTTCCTCATGACTGATCAGGGTTATTGGGAAGAATATCACCACGGAGAGCTAAACTTCTCATCGCAGCACATCAGGGGGCAGGCACATGACATCAACATGATTTGTCACCCTGGGGATGTTATCCTTGATCACTTGGTTAAGGTGGTGTCTACCAGGCTTTTCCACTGTAAAGTTACTGTTTTTCCTTTTAGAAGCCAGTTACTAAGTCCAGCTTACGTTTAATGGAGAGGGTAAAAGCTTCACTCTTCTGGAAAGGGATATATCTACCACTACTATTTGGAATTCTTCTATGATTTATAACTATATTTCTTTATAAGAATTTCATATAGTTTTTACATTTAAATCTTTGATCAATTTTGAATTAATTATTATATTTGGTGTGACGTAATTCATTCTTTTGCATGTGGAAATCCAGTTGTCCCAGCATCACTTGTTGAAAAGACTATTCTTTCCTCTATTGAGTTGTCCTGGAACCCTTGTTGAATATCAATTGACCATATATGTATGGGTTTATTTATGGATTCTCTATTCTATTCCATTGATCTATCTGTCTATCCTTATGCCAGTACCACGGAGTCTTGATTATGGTAAGTTTTAAAATTGGGAAGTATGAGCCCTTAACATTGTTCTTTTTCAAGATTGTTTTGGCTATTCCGGATCTCTTGTATTTCCATATAAAGTTTAGGATCATCTTATAAATTTCTTTTAAAAAGCACCCTACAGTTTTGATAGGGATTACATTAAATCTGTAGACAAATTTGGGGACTATTGACATTTTACGTTAAGCCTTCTATGAAAATGAGGTGTTTCTCCATTTATTTAGGTCATCTTCAATTTTTTTCAACAATGCTTTGCAGTTTTCAGTGTACATGTCTTGTACTTCTTTTGTTAAATTTATTCTTAAGCATTTTATTATTTATGATGCTATTATAAATGGAATTATTTTCTTAATTTCATTTTTAGATTGCTCATTGCTAGTGTATAGAACTGGTTTTTGCATGTTGATTTTATATCTCACAACCTCACTGAACTCATTTATTAGTGCTAATAGTTTTCTTGTGTGTGTGTGTGTGTGTGTGTGTGTGTGTGTGTGTGTATGTGAACTCCTTAGGATTTTCTCTATGTAAGACCATTTCATCTGCAAATAAAGTTTGTTTTATTTCCTCATTTCCAATTAAGATGCATTTTATATATTTTTCTTGCTTAATTGCCTAGGCTAGATCGTCCAGTACATTATTGACTAGAAGTAACTAAAGTGGAAATCTTTGTCTTCTTCCAATCTTAGGTGGAAAACTTTCAGTCTTTCATCAATAATTGTAATGTTAGTTGTGGGTTTTTCATAGATGCCCTTATCAGGGTGATAAAGTTTCCTTATATTTCTAATTTGTTTGGTGTATTTACCATGAAAGGGATTTTGTTAAACGCTTTTTCTATGGCTATTGGGATGACTGTATGGTTTTTGTCTTTTATATTCTATTAATACGGTGTCTTACATTGATTAGTTTCTAAATGTTACAGTAACCTTGCATTCCTGGGATAAATCCCACTTGGTCATGGTGTATAATCCTTTTTTTATGTTTCTCTATTCAATTTGCTTGTAGTTTTTTGAGGATTTTTCTATCTATATTCATAAAGAATATTGGTCTATAGTTTCTTTTCTTATTGTTTCTTTGTCAGGTCTTGGTATCAGGATAATACTGAAATTGTAGTGTCACGTATTAGCAGGAAACCATTGAAAATCAAAAATTTAAATTCTATCTACAATATTAAAAAATAAAATTCTTAGTAATAAGTATAATAGGCATTAAGACTTTTATACAAGAACTACAATTTACTCAGAGATATTAAAGACCTATGTAAGTAGGGAGAGAGTGTATGCTCATGGATTAGAAGGCTCAATATTGATGAGATGCCAATTCTTTTCAAATTGACCCCTAGAATCAATATATTCTGAATCATAATCCCACCCAGCTAATTTCTTAGAAACCAGCAAGCTAATTCTAAAATTGATCTAAAATTTTATAGGAACTAGAATATCAAAACCAATTTTGTAAAGAAAGAACAAAAAATGGAGGGCTTATACCATTTGACTTGAAGACACACTATAAAGCTACGGAAATCAGTGTAGTGTGGTACTGGCATAAAGAGCTACAAAATCAATGGAACAGAGCAGAGAGCTCAGAAACAGACGTACACTTATATGGTCATTTGATTTTTGAGCACAACGGAAGGAATTCCAATGGGGAAAGAAAGATCTTCAAATAGTGCTGGAAGAATTAAATGTCCATTTAGAAAACATAAAAAAGCCCTAACCTGACCTCATCCAATAAATAAAAGTTAATTCAATACAGATCATAAATTCAAACATAAAAGCTAAAGCTATAAAGGTTTTCAATGAAATCATAATTCTTTTTTTTTTATTTTTTTTGCTTAGGGATAAAGTTTTTTAGACATGATACAGAAAAAAATAACCATGAAAGAAAAAAAAAAGCCCTGATAAATTAGACCTCAAAATTTAAAACTTCTCCTCAAAAGAGGCATTAAGAGAATGAATGGGCAAAGTATAGATTGAAAGGGAAATGCTTGTAAAATATATATCTGATAAAATGCTGGTCTATATTTTTATGCATATATTTTCATATATGGTTCATACATATAAAGAATTCCACACCTCAATAATAAAAATACAAACAACCTCATATAAAAATGGGACAATGATTTTGATTAACACTTTACAAAGGAAATTACAAATATGAATGACCAGAGTGTATGAAAATGATTTCAACACATTAGTCATCAAGGAAAACGCATATTAGATTATAATGTATTTTGATTATGATCAAAAATCCACCAAACCCACCAAATTGGCTAAAATTAAAAAAACTGAGCCAGGCGCGGTGGCTCACGCCTGTAATCCTAGCACTCTGGGAGGCTGAGGCGGGCGGATCGCTCAAGGTCAGGAGTTCGAAACCAGCCTGAGCAAGAGTGAGACCCCGTCTCTACTAAAAATAGAAGGAAAGAAATTAATTGGCCAA